>CM042536.1:10866903-11096903 GCA_023630585.1 Cranoglanis bouderius | reverse complement strand
TATCTTAATATTATAAACGTGTATTACCACTTTGTTATGATCACAAAGTTCATTAATCAAACATGATTTTCACTCCTAACTGAATGAAGGCTAATGAAACTTCGATAATAATAATCTGACAGTTTTAATTATTATTACATATTCCATAAATAAAAAATCTCCTGCAACCCCATGTGATGTCACGACCCCAGTATTGAGAAGCTGTGAAGATGTTTAATGTGATCACATGAAATTTTGCTGTATATGTTACAATGACAATACAGTTTCTTATAAAAATTCCTTCAATAAGTAACAAAATTGCTCTAATTGTGTATATTAATAGTAAAACGAATCAAAATTATGTTAGTTCAAGAGCATCTAACTTTCTGAATAGTCTCCATTATCTTGCAAGAGCACCCCTGCCTTTATAACTGCATCCAACCTCTTTTGTATACTCAAAGCAGCTTTTGGATTCTCCTAGATCTATTTGTAATATTCACTGTTGAAGGTTTCATCCACATTTCGGTCTTAATTTCTTTTTATTTGTAGGCAAACTGTACATCAATCAATGCATATTTTATGTTTCTCAATCAAAAACTATGGGAGGATATTTGCTTGGCCAGAAGTACTAGTCTTCAGCCTCACAAGACCTACTGACATCTAACTGAAACGAATGAAGCTCAATAGATTTGTATCTAAACATTTGAATCCCCACACACATTTGTGAGAACAGTCCCCTATTGAACCTTCTGGACACGTCCTCACACTGCTCAGGGTCAAACGAGTGTCTTATCAGGCCAGACCAGCGAAGACACACGGCAAACAGTATCTCGCAGCCTCAATCCGCTGCCTGTGCGTCCCCACAGACGAATTCAATTAAAGCAGCTGAATTCATGGGGACTGCAGCTGCTTTAATTGGGTAACAAATGAAATGGCTGCTGGCTGCGGAGCCAATTGGGCATGCTGCCATTGTTCCTTTAATGCACAAGAGAGAGAAGAGACACCCTCGCGTGTGGACGCTGTGGAGAGGCTGCCCTTTGATATCCACTTATGTCAGTCACATCAGTCAGAACAGCAGGGTTTTGCATGCCCTGGACCAATCGTGGACACTGCGCTGAAGTCAGTGACTATGTTTACATGCACATCAAATTCTGTTCAAGGCCTATATTCGGCTTGCAGCTATATTCCGAATACGATGTTTATATGCGTACAGGCATCTGAATATTCCTGTATACGTGGTTGTTGCAAGTATGCCTGAGTTGCCATTCCTAAACACCTTGCGTACCGAGCATGCACTGTGGAGATTTATTTCTTGCACGCTTCGATACAGAAATTGTAATGCCTTCCAACATCAAGACGTTTACTGCAAAGTGGGTAGGTATTTCTTAAGGAAGCATTAATAAAACATGTACGTTCCCAAAACAGCTAATCTGTCAGTATGATATTGCCATAAACGAGGATTAGCTATGAGAATGAGTGGACCAGGTCACCAAAATAAATGTCCTATACTCATACAGTACTCACAATGGAGAGAAAAGCTGAACAAAAAACAGATTCATATAGAACGAGGATGACATTTTGCAATGCTGTTTATGTCATTTATTGTAAAAGCTTCCCGTCAAATAATTCAGCTCAGAATGAAGGGGGAAAAAACTCTCTGAGAAGGCATCAAACTCACTGAATTGCAACAGCAGCGATGGCACAGTGATGATGAATAGCAGAGCTGTAAATCAGAGGAGCTGAAAAATGTCTAATGATCCCAATTACCTGAGGTGATTCAGCAGAGGCTGGAGTCGCTCGTCAGATTGTACGGCTGGTAAAGAGCGCGCCGTCAGCTGCAAACACACAACAGTTTGAAAGGGTCAAACGTTACGGTCATCTTTATGATCAAATGTTTTTGTATTGCCAAAAGAAAATATAGGCATATATACATTTATAATATGAAATATCAGTAAAGCAAAGGGGTTACATTAGTTCCCTGTTTGGTGTTAATGGCTAGTATTACCGAGTCAGATATTATATCTTCATCTTTGTTTATTCTGTCTGTGATGTACACTGTATTACTGCAGTCTAATTCATTTATACCTTCAATTATGTAAACAACTACAATATGTTTTTTTTAATGACTTGTTTCTTATTTTTGCAGCAAAACCCAGCAGCCTTCATTGTGGTTTTTTTGTCTGAAAAGTGGTCTCCTATGTAATGTGCTGCTTTCTTTAATGACATACAAACATTTTTCTGTAACATTTAATTTTGTGCTGGAAAACTAATGTTTGGGAATCTAAAATGTTTTTTGTACTGACTTGATAATGTAGAAGTTATAAAATAAACAAATCTATAACAAAGTTTGTACTAAAAAAAAAAAAGTAGGGTGCCTAAAACTTTTGCACAGTACTGTAAATACAGAGTATCTTTACCAGTTGCTAATAGACAGGAAGTGTTCCATCAGTTTACTAGCTAGCCTTTGCATTCATGGGATGTTAATAGATGGCGATCAAGTCTAGATAATTAATGGAAAACACTGATTTTTGACCGCTGTGCATTCGAGCTACAAAATGGGAAAACAAGGATGCCTCAATGTTTGGCTATTGTTTGTAACAATCTAGCAAGCTAACGTTACTGACGCATTTACTTCCTCAAAACAGCGATCTGTATAGTCAGTGTAATAAATTTAATAAGCGAATATGTCTGTATGTTGAAATCTAAAGCAAATACTAGTATATACTGTTCAACATATTGAAGAGTAAGAGGTGCTACTTTATTTACTGTTGATGCTGTGAGCAGCCAGGTTGATTTGACGTCACTTGCTGAACTCAGGGGGCTAAGGAGATCGTCCCGAATTGGAATTCCAAGCTGAGGGGGCATTTTCTTTATTTTTTTTCTTAGTCGAAGGTCAAAAATCCCAAGTACGACCAAGTTACCATTATGATAGCACTATTATTACTATAATAATAATAATAATAATAATAATAATACTATAGCATTTGAAGGCAGCATTATACTATACTGAACTTATACTGAGCTGGTGAGAACAACTGTGATAACAGGAACTAACTTTCACCGATGTTCCACGTCATTAAAAGTAACTATAAATGGATAAACGTACAACATGTGATTCTTAAATTGTGTGTAAGCTGTGCAATAGGAGATATGAAACCCTTTGCGACAAACTGTAACAGGAAAATAATCATCTTCCATCCTGCTGTTTATTATATTCCTATAACAGCACGTCCCATTAAAAGAAACTAAACACACTGCATGAACTGTCACACACATGAAACTTGTAGTTCGCTACATCCTCAGCTCATAAATGAGAACATTCATAAACTCTGCTCTGCAGAAGAAGATGCAGTGCATCTGTTAACCGAAGCAAGACGAAGTCAGTGATGAATGAACATGATCAGACTACTAAGGAACCAGCAGATGAAGTGAAGTGACATGTGAAGGCCAATGTATGGTAACCCATACTTGGAATTTGTCCTCTGCATTTAACCCATCAAAGTTAGTGCACACACATTAGGAGTTGTGAATAGTGAAAACACACACTACAAACCGTGAACACACCCGGAGCAGTGAGCAGCCATTTTTGCTGCGGCACCTGGGGAGCAGTTGAGGGTTAAGGGCCTTGCTCAAGTGCCCAACAGTGGCAGCTTGGCAGTGCTGGGATTTGAACTCACGACCTTCCGATCAGTAGTCCAACTTCTTAACCACTGAGCTACCACCGCTCCAGATTGCAGCGTAGGCAGCAACATTTCCACTATAACGAATATGGGTTCTCAAGATCATAAATACCAATTTATCCAAATAAATTAACTTCTATTTCCACACACAGGTTAAATAATGCACGCAGTATAGAAACAAAAATTCTGCACACACACAACAGCTGAGAGTCTGGTTTTTATACACACACACCTTTACATGACCAATGCTGGGTTTTGTTTTGTTTTTTCACAGAATCTACTGCAAAGCTGAATATACAATAAATAGACATGACGTGTTAATAGTAAATTTACAGATTATAGCAGCAACCTAAGATTTTATCACCATGTAAAAGATCATGTTAATGTATTATTAAAGATATTCCTGCACCAAGATAGTTCACATCTGTGGTTTATTGGGTACAAACACATAAAGTACTACTGCTAATTGTTTGTCTGCTAATTGTTTTGTGTTTCCATTTGTGCATATGTTTCTTCCTTATTCTTTTAATTACTTTTCTTCTTTCTGTTCTCTTTTTTTTCCCCCTCTTCTCCTAGAAATGGCATTAACAGTATATATTTATGTGTTTCTACGTGTACATATATTGCTGTGGAAGTCCTTAATGTCCTCCATAAAGAAACATAATTATGGTACAAAAATAAAAAAACAATAATAATAATAATAACAATAATAATAATAATAATAACAATAATAATAATAATAATAATAATAATAATAATAATAATAACAATAATAATACTGTTGCTATTGATAATAGTAGTAGTCGTAATTTAAAAAAAAAAAATGTTCTAAAAAATATATTAAAAATAACATTTGTGTTCAAATACAAACTTTCGGAGCTTCAAGAAACTGTTCCGTAATCAGTTTTAAGATGTTATTGTTTCTAATTCATTTGAAATATGTCGTCATGTAGTATAGTATTGTTTCTAAAGTAGCAAACATCTTTCCATTTTATTAGCTTGAAGAGAAAGTCTGTTTACAGCTGCTATAGTGATTACAGGATCTAACTTGGTTCATTGATGTTCCACTGGATGGATTCATGGATGGATTGCTGCACTCTGAAAAAGAAAAATTCAGCCACCACACAAAGCTCAAAGAAACACTATGAGTCACAGCCATTCAGCCAAATGGGAGCAGAGTGCATTTTCTTGCAAGGTCTCCTGTCGGGCCAACACAGACAGCAGCGAGCAGCCATTAGGGGCAACACACACACACACACACACACACACACACACACACACACACACACACACACACACACACACACACACACACACACAAGGTTCATAACGGCTCACTAACAGTCCAGAGGGACGCAGAATCATTACTTCACTGCTGCCATGTTGGTGATCCAGATAATTGGTAAGAAATAGGAGTAAGGTAGAGAAAGGTGCAGCAGGGAGCGCAGGACTCCAGAGAGATGCATGGGGTACAGGGAATATTCACTAAATTCAAAATGGCCTTCCATATTCCCTACTGTATAAAATACATACGGACACTAAAGTGACTGATCCGATTTAAACATCACTTCCACTACTGATGTGCAATTAATACAGCTTATTTACAAAAAAATATACATAAAAAGTAAAATCAATAGCAGATAGCAGGTTTTCACACAGGTGGCAATGATGGCTTAAATCAAATAAATACTTTTGAAAACCAGAACAACCCCAAATGAAGTCAAATATATCACAATCACTTTTATTAATACTGGATGATAAATTAAAGACTGTAATAACGTCTGCGCATGCATATATATATATATATATATGCATGCATATATATATATATATATATATATATATATATATATATATATATATATATATATATATATATATATATATATATATATATATATATATATACATACATACATATACACAGTACTGTGCAAAAGTTTTAGGCAGGTGTGAAAAAATGCTGTAAAGTAAGAATGCTTTCAAAAATAGACATGTTAATAGTTTATATTTATCAATTAACAAAATGCAAAGTGAGTGAACAGAAGAAAAATCTACATCAAATCAATATTTGGTGTGACCACCCTTTGCTTTCAAAACAGCATCAATTCTTCTAGGTACACTTGCACACAGTTTTTGAAGGAACTCAGCAAATAGGTTGGCCCAAGCATCTTGGATAACTAACCACAGTTCTTCTGTGGATTTAGACAGCCTCAGTTGCTTCCCTCTCTTCATGTAATCCCCGACAGACTCGATGATGTTGAGATCAGGGCTCTGTGGGGGCCATACCACATACCATCACTTCCAGGACTCATTGTTCTTCTTTACGCTGAAGATAGTTCTTTCGCTGTATGCTTAGGGTCGTTGTCATGCTGCAGAATAAATTAAGGGGGCCAATCAGATGCCTCCCTGATGGTACTGCATGATGGATAAGTATAGCCTGTACTTCTCAGCATTGAGGAGACCATTAATTCGGACCAAATCCCCAACTCCTTTTGCAGAAATGCAACCCCAAACTTGCAAGGAACCTCCACCATGCTTCACTCTTTGTCTGCAGAAACTCATTTGTGTACCGCTCTCCAGCCTTTCAGCAAACAAACTGCCTTCTGCTACAGCCACATATGTCAAATTTTGACTCATCAGTCCAGAGCACCTGCTGCCATTTTTCTACACCCCAGTTTGCAAGTCTTCCATGAAGGCCACTTCTGAACAGACTTCTCTGGACAGTAGATGGGTGTACCAGGGTCCCACTGGTTTATGTCAGGTCTGAGCTGATGGCATTGCTGGACATTTCCCAATTGTGAAGGGAAGTAAGCCTTTCATCTGCTGCAGTAAGTTTCCTTGGCCGACCACTGTGTCTATGGTCCTGAACGTTGCCCGTTTCTTTGAGCTTCTTCAAAAGAGCTTGGACAGCACATCTGGAAACCCTTGTCTGCCTTGAAATTTCTGCCTGGGAGAGACCTCGTTGAAGCAGTATAACTACCTTCTGTCTTGTTGCTGTGCTCAGTCTTGCCATGGTGTATGACTTTTGACAGTAAACTGTCTTCAGCAACCTCACCTTGTTAGCGGATTCTGGCTGTTCCTCAACCAGTGTTATTCCTCCTGTTTCTGTTTCAGTTAATGATTGTGTTTCAACCTACATATTGAATTGATGATCATTAGCACCTGTTTGGTATAATTGTTTAATCATACACCTGACTATATGCCTACATAATCCCTGACTTTTTGCAAGTGTACCTAGAATAATTGATGCTGTTTTGAAGGCAAAAGGTGGTCACACCACATGATTTGATGTAGAGTTTTCTTCTGTTCACTGCATTTTGTTAATTGATCAATATAAACTATTAACATGTCTATTTTTGAACGCCTTCTTACTTTACAGCATTTTTCTACACCTGCCTAAAACAACTACTGTGTATATGTATGTATGTATGTATGTACGTATGCATGTATGTATGTATAATCAGTCCATACGGGATTTCATGGAGTTTTTTTGCGGAAAACTACTTGAATTGGTGAAATTGCAATTGCGCAAAATTGTTTTTCCATTTCTGTGATCGCAAAATTGCGGAATCCTGGAAGGACTGATGTATGTAAGTTTGTTGTATGTCGGATTTAATGTCTGTCTGCTGTATATTTTTGTATATTGTTAAGTGTTATGTGTAGCACCCTGACTCCTGACTTTCATTCGATCCTCAGTCTAATGTTGAATTAGAATGACAATAATCTTGCTTACTTGTTTACTTACATGTACTTAATTGTGTTTGCCACCTCGACAAAAAGTCAGCAAGTCATCTGCGGACATTTACAGCTCTAGAAGCTGTTCTCATTTCACATCGCATGTAAAAGCTATTCTGGCTTGTAGCTTAACTTTTAAGTAACCATGTTTAACTATAAGCTGCAGTATGCTGGATATGACGGCTTTATGCTCCACCTTATTTTGCCTGGGTATTGTCAGTGTTTCCACAAATCTGCACGATCATTGGTCATTAATGCTTGCTAATGAATCCTCCGAGCAAAAATCGTTCTACTGTCAGTCAGTACTGTCGGCCAACATGTGTAGTGTATTCAGGAGCACAAGCTATAGTTTCACCACCAGGAAGTGTATTGAGTTTAAACATAACTACAATGGATATAAAAAGTCTGTACACCCCTGTTAAAATGGCAGGTTTTTTGCAATGTAGATAAATTATGTCAGAAGTTTTTCCACCCTCAATGTAAAGTTACATATAGAAATTTGTATAAATTTACAATAACCTGGTTGTGGAGAGGATATTTGGTGAAATGAATTTGACTATACAATACAATAAGTGTTGGCAGCTTTCTTTCACAAATATGGTAAGGATAATGGTTGAAAACAATGCGAAAAAAAACTTTTTGAATAATTTCAAACCCCCCCAACCACTTTGAAAACCTAGGGAAAACCCTGGATATACTTGGTTTCATTTTTTACATCACAAAAAGCCTGCCATTTTAACAGGGGTGTGTAGACTTTTTATATCCACTGTCTATATCAAATATAAAATCTTGGTCTTGTAAAAGTCAATGAGAAGGAGGATTTTTTTCTCTTTCTGGTTGTTGAACTTACTTTCCCAGTTACGGGGGGAAAAAAAAAAAAAAAAAACTAAAAGCCTGGACACAAAAATCTGATTGTCCCAGGCACCCTGGCTACTGATTTGTCCATCCCTGATGTCTATTATTTCAAAGACAGCGCTAATGAAATGAATTAAATACTACGGCTTTGTTGTGGATGTGAAGGTTTATGGGTCGATGTTTATTTGCCTCCAATTGAAAATGAAATTTTGGCATAGCACAGACCACTTACTGCTTTTATCACATTCTCCCTTTGGCTTTTTGTTCATCAACCCTACAACATGCTCTAACACCAAATGCTCCCAGACACTACAATCAAAACAACTTCCTAGAAGCAAACAGCACAAAATCTTTGACATAGCTGAATAAAATCTTTTATAACTTATTTACATACTTATTACTTCAATAGTGTACTTAATTACTTTTTTAAAATTCTGTGTAATTAAGTGTTTTTTTCCCCCCTCCACAGCAATTCACCTGAACATGAAATAAAAGGCAACAATAAGACTCCTTTAAAAACACACACAACCATCCACACAAGCTCCTTTATCTACCCAAAGTGTTTCTCTAGGGGTAAAGGCTTAAAAGATAAAAGATTTTTGAAAAAGAAGACTAGGCTGCGTCCTCGGCGTATTGATTAACAGATTGTCATCAGGCTGCTTTTCAGCATCATGAACTCTTTTGTCTCACAAATCTCATGAAAAGTAAAGAACACAAAAGCTTCCAATTTGAAGCAGAAACTGATCAATGCTGCGAAACGACCACATTCTGTCCTAGGCTCTTTCTTTTCCTCATAATTAAACAATCTCTATTGTCTTTAGATGGGCAATTACCGGGAAATGGGAAAAGCATCTTAATATGTTAACACGGTCTGAATTCTTAAGTACCTAAAATGAGAGCTTCACTTGTGCATTTGCCATTTTGAAACTTGTAAATATGTCGTTCAGAAACAGCACGTCAAAGTGAAGAACAAAATCAACCACTTAAGACAAGATATTGCGAGATGTGGTTTTCTAATTGTTAATCAACTTATTTTTCTGAAATAATTTGAAAAGAACAGATGTGTCTGAGAACCAGGCTAGACTATGAAGAGATAGCACCTCCATGAGGATACAGCAAGAACTACACACAGCACAATTTCACTAATCCATAGGGGTTCCATGAAAATAAATACACAATGAAAATATCCTCAGCTTCGAGATGTGGGCAAACTGGTTAGCAATACTGAACTTGGAAACGCTACTCATTAAATGAAAACACTGCCAAACCAGCCATCGCTCATTTAAGAGCTGGCGACAGCAAACAGCAGAATATATCCAAAAACCGAAAAAGCTAATGAGTGCTCCCAGCCAGATGGTGATTTAAGAGCAGTGCAACATAAGCCATTCTAGAGAGCGGTACTAGTCAGGAACCTGAACTCTCGAGCCATCGACATCCTGCCAGGGGACCGTGCGCAACACGGAGAAGCTACTCCAGCTAATTGGCATTAGTGGGGTTCACTGGAAGCGAGCGCATTTCTCTAAGGAGCACTATGTCCCCAAGATGTAGCTTGTTAACACATATGCCAATTGGGAAGTAATGCAGGTCTCTAGGAAGCTGGTCGTCCTTGGGGAAAAGAGAGACGAGGGAATGACATTAACCGACAGAGCGGATGATGAAATCTTACCATTAACCAGATGTCTGAATAGTTCATGACCATTTATTGTCGTCTTTAATGGTGCATGATGTACAAGAAAAGTCAGCATTTTGCAGGTTTTTTTTTTTTTTTTGGAAAAAAGTTTTGCACAGTGGCAGCTTAGAAGTGAAGACACTAAACTAGTGACCATAAGATAGAGTGTTCGTATCCCAGAACTGCTGGGTCGTAAACTCAACAAAAAAATAAAGAAAGAAATAAAAAAAAAAATAAAAAAAAAACATAATGAACCACAAATTTTCTAGTTGTTGAGGTACATAGTCATGTAAAAAAAAAAAAGAAAAAAAGTACACCCCATGGAAATTGTTGGCTTTATTTATTTATTTATTGCATATTTGGACAAGCATATATTTGATCTTTGAAAGAGTGCCTATTAATATAAAGTTGATATACTTGAACAAAACCACAAGGAAAATTAACAACTTCAATCATTTATTCAACAGAAATATCAATAGATGTGATACTCTTCTGTGGAAAAAAGTAAGTACACCCTTGGCCTCAGAAGCTAGTACTGCCCCCTTTAGCAGAAATAACTTCTTGTAGGCGTTTTGCATAATTGTCCACCAGGCTTGCTGGAATTTTTGACCACTCTTCCATGCAATATTCTTTTGGTTGCAAGATGTTTGAGGGTTTTCTTGCATGTACTACCCGTTTCAAATCCCCCCACAACATTTAAATGGGATTCAAATCCAGGCTTTGACTAGGCCATTCCATAACCCTCCATTTCTTCTTTTTGAGCCATTCCATGGTGGATTTGCTAGTGCGCTTAGGATCATTATCCTGTTGAAAGCTAAACTTTCAGTTCAACTTCAACTTGGACAGATGGTCTCACATTAGTTGAACATAGTTGAATTAAAGAATGCAAGCTGCCCAGTCCCTGAGGCAGCGAAGCAACCCCAATCCATAACATTTCCACCACTGCTTCACAGTTGGTATGAGATGCTTCTCCTGAAAACCTGTGGTGATGGTCAGTGCCAAATATGTCTGCTATTACTGTGGCCAAACAACTTGAGCTTTGATTCATCTGTCCAGAACACATTATTCCAAAAGGCCTGGTATTTGCCTATATGCTAATTGGCAAACTGTAGTCTTGCTCCAATGTTCTTTTCAGACAGCAAAGTCTTTTTCCTGGCATGCCTCCCATGCAGGTCAATTTGTGCAACCTCTTTCTGATTGTAAAAACATGCACTTTGACACCAACAGTTGCAAGACATACTAGCAGATCCTGTGATGAAATTTGGGGGTTCTTGGAGACTTCTTTTTGCATCAGACAGTCTGCTCTTGGGTGAATTTGCTGGGATGGCCAGTCCTGGACAAATTGGCAGTCGTTTGAAATCTGCGCCACTTGTAGATTATTTTCCTTACAGTGGAACGATGCATTTCAAATAATTTGGAGATCTTTTTAAAACCCTTGCCAGACTCATAGGCAACCACAACCTTTTTTTTCTGAAGGCCTTACAGAACTCTGCAGATCTTGGTATGGGCATGATGACCCCACACATCTCAACAGCAAAGGGAACACCAGACACTAGATATGAGAGGGGTATAAGATCGGTTTCACCTGCACTCCCTAAGCAGGTTCTAATCACTGGCACCCAATTTTGAACACCTGATTCTAATTTTATGGATTTGCAGGTGTGATAAATGTAGGGGTGTACTTACTTTTTCCATGTGACTGATCTGTTTTGTTTTTTGTCCATTTAAATTGTGAAAATTGCTACAAAATGTCAATTTTATGTGTCATTTACGAGTGCATCACCTTTATTAATAGGCACTGTTTCAAAGAGGATCAAATGTTTGCTTGTCCAAATATGTCAAAAAAAATAAAAATTTCCATGGGGTGTACTTATTTTCTCACATGAATGTAGCGTTTGAACAAGGAATCCTGTAGTACGAGTTGGGGAACTGTGTTTGAAGATGGATTTGAGTGAGGGAAGCTGCGAGATCTCTTAAACCTAGGTAAATACTCTTTGGATTATTTACTAGAGAATCGCAAACCACTTTACAGTTCAGTAAAATAGGATTTTCACTGACGCAACAGTGCGAATTAGATGGGACCACCAATGGGGGTGAGGGACTGTGGTATGATAACCCCCTCCCCACCAACCACAATTAAAAAAATAACCTGCAAAATATTGTTTTTTTGGGTTTTTTTTTTCGGTTCTACATATTCAGTTAGGTTTGTTTTTTATCTGTATAGCACCTTTAACAATGGATATGGTCACACTGCAGCTTTATAGAAATCCAGGTGTAGATTTAGATCCCTAATGAGCAAACCTGAGGTGACAGTGGCAAGGAAAAACTCCTTGAGAGGACCTGAGGAAGAAACCTTGATTCAAAAGGGAACCCATTCTCTTCTGGGTGACCCAGGATAGTGCAAATAATTGTTTAAAGACAAACAGTGCCAAGTGTATTGATGTTTAGGACATGAACTGGGATGAACAAAAGAACAATGTTATGAGTTTTCCACAAGTCTACAGTATCCACTGAAACAAGGATGACATTTGGTCATAAAAACAAAACAAAATAAAAACACAAAAAAAATCCTATTCACAGCTCCAGAGCCACGCAGCACGACTCAATATGCTGCTATGAGGTGTGATGTGTTGGATTTATGCAAAATAGAATATTGCTGGTATTTTCACTGTTCTGTTTGTGCATTTGAAACTATCATGATTCTCTGCATGGGTGCATTTTATACACAAGCATTTCCCTCCAGAATTTTTAATTCTAGTGACAAGATATCTGATATCTGAAACTGGTGGTTTTGTAGCTTGAGCTAGCCTGGTGCGAAGAGTAAAATCGTGACCAGCGTACGTCAGCGACATGAAGTGAAACAACTGTGAAACACTGTCACTTGACAATGTTTGTGATCACTTAGGTAAAATATTTTAAGACGTACACCTCCTTCAGCTTCCTGCGTGCAGAATGAATGTGTTAATATATTTCCCGGAACATGATGCAAGAGATTGCTGAAGTTTGCTGAACAACATTTACTTGTTGGTAATTGGTATAACAGCACCTTCTGCCATTCTCTTCAGTGTTGCATGTAGTCAGTAGTGCCTGACAGCTTAAATTACTGCTTTGCTGTCTTCCTGAAGATTCTGCTTCCTATTTTTGAAATAATGAAACATTTAGTTGTTGTTTTTTTAAAGTTAGGAATTGTGTAGCTTGTAATTGCTTTTTTTTTTTTTTTTTTCAAAAGCTGGTGTAAAGTGACGGTATTAAAAACAGTCAAGCAGGTCTACCATCCTTCATGCTTTTTGCGTTATCATTCACTACCTGAGCCCTCTTTCTCTCCCCACTTGATAAAAAGACAGATAAACCAATCGACATATGAATCTGGAGTGATTGATTGTTGAGTAGATGATATTAACTGACACCCCTTGGAAGCCCCACCCCTTTTACTGAAAAACAATCACTCTGTCAACCAGCCACTTCCAAATCATTATCACTTTAATTCTTTACTGAGCTAATACAGCTCTTGAATATTTCAGAGCTATAATTATTGAAGGTACATGTGCTAAAAGCTTGAGTGTTCTACTGAACATTGTCACAACACTAAAAAAAAAAAAAAAAAAAAAAAAAGTCTTTAATGTTTAAACATCATCACTGCACAAGCTCTTGGGAGGCTGTTACGGTGCATCATTAGCATTTCATTCTGTTGGTTTTCCCTTTCTCTTTCTTTATTGGATACATTTCTCCACGAGTAACAATAACTGACTTCTGTTCATTTTGAAAAGCTACATGCCCAGCGATGGTTAAGCGAGTTACAGCCTCAGTGAGGGTAAAATCTTGTTTACTCCTAAGACTTTGTTCATTTATTGAGTTTGTTCGTGCAAATCATAGCATAAGTGAACTTTTAAACATGTTGGATGATGGGATAACCTACATTAATATTACCAAGCATAGACGGGACTGTTGTAGAAGCGGTATACAGATATCATGCCTAGCCAATACAAAATGCATCCTATTGTTTTAAGTAGCCTAGGCTATGTGAACCACATTGTAGCCAGGATAATAAGATGCACAACATAAAACCTAACTAAAAAACAATCCTTGGTCAGTTCTCAAAGCTCAGGCTAACCTTAAATTCATCCAGCCACCTGAGGGGCATTGGTCAGAAGACCAGAAAAATTCCACCACCAACATGGAGGTGGTTTCAATCAATGTAGCTGTTTTGAGGCATTTTTGGTTTTTAATCCAAATGATTGAGAAGAAGGAGGAAAAAGTGGAGGCCATTTTAAAAAAAAAAAAAAAAAAAAAAAAAAAGTCACATATGGGAAATAAGCACAAATCTCAAATAAACACAATCACACCCATGTCTACATATAGTTTGCACCATCTTTAGAGTGTTTAAACAGCAAGTTTAATAGAGCGCATACAGACGACTGACCTGAATGAGTAAAGCTGCATCAGCAAGTATGATCATTAAGAATGAGTAAAATGTCATGAATTGTGCGCACATAAAGAATTTCGCATCACGTGTAATACCGATTCAGTTCACCGTCTACACTTTGCTTGTGAGCTATGTTAATTAATTAAGGAAATGAGCCATGGCCTAAAGATAAAGTCATTTGTAATCTTTGTTTTACTAGTAGACAATTTGTGTTTAAATAAAAAGTAAAACAAGTTGAATGGAAATTGCATATTTTCATTTTAAAAAGGCCTGTTCCTCATGTTCTCTTCAACACTCCCATCCCCATCCAGTTGAACTGATTACACGGATTATTTTCCACATAGTTAACCAAAGAAAAATGACTGTTACTGGTACTGCATTTATAAGAGAGTTTTTGTTTTGTGTAAGTCATGTATTTTAGTTTACCCTTTGACATCCTGCAGGCCTGAACTCAATCCAAGATGACATGACATGCTTTTTTTTGTACGGTGTAATTGCTTTTAACTGCAACACATTTACATCAAATGACATTTGGCTTTAAGCAGTGTTGCAGATATTGAGCACAATAACATCTTTGGTGCAGTAAAAGGTTATTTATTTATTTGATGAATAGGCCTCTCTTTGTTAGAATTTAATAGGCTGTGTGCTCGCGCAACAAATCCGTGACACCATCGACATAGCCCAATTAAACAGGGCTTCATCCAGACTAGTAAACTTTTCAAAATATGCATGTTTATACACTCTTTGGCCACATTAATAGGAACATCTATATCTCTGGTCAGCTGGAAAGTTGAAGTTGAATACCAGGTGATCTTTAGCTGTCTAGTTTTGGTGAAATTGTGTTCACTCTACAGCCGTGGCCAAAAGTTTTGAGAATGACACAAATATTAATTTTCACAAAGTCTACTGCTTCGGTTTTTATGATGGCAATTTGCATATACTCCAGAATGTTATGAAGAGTGATCAGATGAATTGCAATTAATTTCAAAGTCCCTCTTTGCCATGAAAATGAACTTAATCCCAAAAAAACATGTCCACTGCATTTCAGCCCTTCCACAGAAGGACCAGCTGACATCATGTCAGTTTTTCTCTCGTTAACACAGGTGAGAGTGTTAACGAGGACAAGGCTGGAGATCACTCTGTCATGCTGATTGAGTTAGAATAACAGACTGGAAGCTTTAAAAGGAGGGTGGTGCTTGAAATTATTGTTCTTCCTCTGTTAACTATGGTTACCTGCAAGGAAACACGTGCAGCCATCATTGCTTTGCACAAAAAGGGATTCACAGGCAAGGATATTGCTGCTAGTAAGATTGCACTTAAATCAACCATTTATCAGATCATCAAGACCTTCAAGGAGAGAGGTTCAACTGTTGTGAAGAAGGCTTCAGGGTGCCCAAGAAAGTCCAGCAAGCGCCAGGACCGTCTCCTAAAGTTGATTCAGCTGTGGGATCGGGGCACCACCAGTGCAGAGCTTGCTCAGGAATGGCAGCAGGCAGGTGTGAGTGCTTCTGCACGCACAGTAAGGCGAAGACTTTTGGAGGATGGCCTGGTGTCAAGAAGGGCAGCAAAGAAGCTACTTCTCTCCAGGAAAAACATCAGGGACAGACTGCTATTCTGCAAAAAGTACAGGGATTGGACTGCTGAGGACTGGGGTAATGTCATTTTCTCTGATGAATCCCCTTTCCAATTGTTTGGGGCATCTGGAAAAAAGCTTGTCCGGAGAAGAAAAGGTGAGCGCTACCATCAGTCCTGTGTCATGCCAACAGTAAAGCATCCTGAGACCACTCATGTGTGGGGTTACTTCTCAGCCAAGGGAGTGGGCTCACTCACAATTTTGCCTACGAACACAGCCATGAATAAAGAATTGTACAAAAACATCCTCAGAGAGCAACTTCTCCCAACCATCCAAGAACAGTTTGGTGACGAACAATGCCTTTTCCAGCATGATGGGGCACCTTGCCACAAGACAAAAGTGATAATGAAGTGGCTCGGGGAACAAAACATCGACATTTTGGGTCCATGGCCAGGAAACTCCCCAGACCTTAATCCCATTGAGAATTTGTGGTCAATCCTCAAGAGGCGGGTGGACAAACAAAAAACCCACAAACTCTGACAAACTCCAAGCATTGATTATGCAAGAATGGGCTGCCATCAGTCAGGATGTGGCCCAGAAGTTGACTGACAGCATGCCAGGGCGAATTGCAGAGGTCTTGAAAAAGAAGGGTCAACACTGCAAATATTGACTCTTTGAATAAACTTCATGTAATTGTCAATAAAAGCCATTGACGCTTATGAAATGCTTGTGATTATACTTCAGTAACAGTTAGTAACATCTGACAAAAAGATCTAAAAACACTGAAACAGTAGACTTTGTGAAAATTAATATTTGTGTCATTCTCAAAACTTTTGGCCACGGCTGTAGCCTCAGATTCCTGTTCTTGGCTTTATATTTTGAAGAAAAAAAAACACAACACAACTGACTGTCCACAAGCTTTAAAGCAGAAGTTAAATCACTATATTAAAAATGCTAGAAAAAGAAAAACAAAAGCACAAACTAAGTGTTAACTGGTAAGAGGATGAATGTTCACACACACACACACACACACACACACACACACACACACACACACACATTCACTCATTTGAACACAATAACGTTACTTTATTCTGTAAATGTATGACACTTCTTATATTTATATACAATTACATGTTATAACCCCATTACAATAACATGGAGTTATAACATGTAATTTTGAAAAACAATTACTTTTGTTTCTAAATATAGCTAAATAGAGCATCAATCTGTGTAAACTCTAGTGACTCTTGTGCATGAAAATCCCAGAAGATCAGCCTGGTACCAACAACCATGCCACAGTTAAAGTCACCAAGATGACATTTTTCCCTACTCTCCAGTTTGATGTGAACATTAACTGAAGCTCTTGACCTGTATCTGCATGATCTTATGCATTGTGCTGCTGCTTTATGATTGGCTGATTGGATAACTGAATGAATGAGCAGGTGTACAGTGATCAGTGAGTAGTTACTGTCCAGATTGTGGCCTGTTTAGCCGTTTTGTTTAGTTTTTTCACCATAAAGGTTTTCAGACTTGGATGACACACTAGAATCATCCTCCTGTTTTTAAAAAACTTTGCTTGATGAGGTCTTGTCTACTCTGTAATTATGGTGTACTTTTAATGGGGACATATTTGTTTTGAACAGTCAGAACAGCAATCAGAGGAAGGGCCAGCATCTCTGCCGTCATATAAATTAGGCAATAAAAAAAAGCTTACATGTAATTTATTTTGATTGGTTGTCTAGGGTGAGAAATAAGAACATGAATGATTAAATTGAGACACTATAATTTAGACTATTTATAATTTGCTTGTTTTTGTAAAGACAGCTGCAGAATTTTGCACACTTCATTAGTAATAGAAAACTGTCAATCAGCAACATTGTGCAGATGATTTTAAAAATAAATAAATAAAACAAGCAGTGACCAGGGACAGTGAAGAAAAAAGAAATTTTCCTTCCTTAATTGAAAGGCTTTTTTTTTTTTGTTTGAAGACGAAGAAAATGACAAGCAATTTTGTTGATGCCAAAATTTGTGACTGGCAAAGATATATAAATCTGTTATGCTTGAATACTAAATAATTAACCATTTGGAAAAGTGCACAAAAGTGCTAAATAGTTTTTACCTTGCCCTCCATTTGAAGAAAAAGAATTGTAAAAGTTTTTCCCAGTGTGGATCAGTTTAGAGCACTCAGCATACTGCGGTGCCAAGCTTTAATGGCAACACAGCATTTCTGCTACTTGGCCTGGAACTTGGCCAGTGCATTTACATCAAATGACATTTTGCAATATTCCCAACAAGACAGTCAGACTGTCCCAAATCTCAAGTACTGCATGGAAGGAAGAAAAAAGGTACAAGGGAAAAAGGTCTACCAAGTGGTTAGCAATACTTGGCTTTGTTTTGGTTTCAGTAGGAGACAATAGAAAAAAGTGCTTCCTGAAGAAGGAGTGTGAACACACTTTCACCCCCCCCCCCCCCACACACACACATTGGGAAAAAAAAAATCATAGATCAACTTAAATAAAATAAGGCCAGAATTTCCACTTAAGTTAAGTATGTAAGTTCAACAAAAAGTAAACAGGTAGATAATAACAAGTTTATGTTAAACTATGTGAACTTAATAAATGAAGTTCAGAAGTATATATTATGAGTACGTTTTTAAACTTAATTTATGGTAGTAACATGGACATTATATCAGTACATAAGAGCTACATAAGGCCATACTCATGTTTTAGAGTGCATTATGTAGTGGGGTGATTTCTTCTGGTCATTTTATATCAAATACCACAGGCAAGGCTTAGTTTTCTTATCAGGGCAACATACAACACACTCCCCTGCACACAGAACCAGCACCAGTGGTATGGCCAGGATGAATGCGGCCCCCTCTGCAGCAGTCCAAATGCAAGTCTCCAGCACATCTGGTCAGGCTACAAGATTGCGCTCTCCCAAGGGCACTACAGGTGGCGACATGATCAAGTCCTGAGCAGATTGGCCGAGGTGCTGGAGGGGCGCAGACAGGTCATGATTAGAGGTCATCCTCCACCAGTGCGACAGCACATCCAATTTATCAGAGAAGGTGGGGGCAACACAAGCGCCACACCACGAGTTCCATCAAGGATAGTTCCTTTCACCCAGGACTGGAGAATGAGAGTCGATCTTGGCAGGAAGCTCCAGTTCCCTAGTAAGATTAAAACACAAGCCTCAACTCTGATATAGTGATGTGGTCTAGTGGTGCCAAGACTGTGCTCCTCATCGAGCTAACTGTCCCATGGAAGGAGGGAGTAGAAGCTGCCTTTGAGAGGAAGAGGCTGAAAGACCTGGCGGAAGAGGCAGACAAAGAGCAGCTTTTGTCTCTGGGTGAGAAGAAAGGAAAAGTGTTTTGGTAGCAACACCTAACCTGAGGTCTAGTTACAGGAGGTGGCAGGGAGACGTCCCTGACACTGCTCTGCCACCAGTTGACATTCTGGGGCAGTGGTACATGTCATACCACATATGACATACTATACATGACATACTATGCCATATGGAACCAGCAGCACTGAGCATGCGTTAACGGTGCCAGTGGGGCTCACTACAGCCTTAGTCACTGGGGAGGCCTGTATGGTTTTGGTTGCATTAGGCATGTTGTCAAGGCTGAAGGACGAGCAGGGTAATACTATGAGCACTGGAGGAGGTGCGACAGGCACTGATATCATAGCAGGTCAACATCTACCTTTGTAATTAATGTATAGAAGGTAAAATACGACGTTTTCAGTCTGTAAAAAATATCGACGTGACTAATTCGGACAGGACCAAAATCCCACAGATAATTACATTTAAATTTTGAGGGCACAATGCACTCTTTATAAGAACTTGTCTAACAACCCCTTGCTGGTGTGTTGTGGGTCTATCCTCTCCATCTGATTCATGTTCGTCTTCCTGGATGCATTTCCATATCTGTGTTGGACAGATACCCCTTCGTGGTCCAAGACCGTTAATCTTGTCAGATCAATTTCCGTATTACTGATTGCTTATCAAGACAGTGCTGTCTCTGTCAACAAAGGGAAGATGACATTGCTGCTTGTTTTCACACCGTGATAATCCAAAGCTCAATACAGCCTATCACTACAGCGGATTAGCAAAACAGCGGCGGACATTCTTCCTAACAGCAGCTGCTTATCCAGCTCTGGACACTTGGAATGTCCGTACAAGTTATCAATAAATCTTCATGCATCTAAAACGTTGAGAAAACATTTCTGAATAACTGACTGTGGCTAAAAGCAGAGTTTTTCCAAAGTTCCTCAGTGTTGGAGATTTAAAGACTTTTCAACTTTTAAATGAATCCATGTTACTCATGTGGAGAACCATGTGACTAGTTCATTATTATTCATAGAGCCGCTTATCGTAATGTAAGCTGCTTATGACCTTGCTTGAAGTGGCATTTTCTGAGCGTGAGTTTTAAGCTTAAGATACAAGAACAGCTTCTAACACTGTTCCTGACCACACAGAGTGGTCTTTTTGGGTGATCTCTCAAAATTTAGGTTTATGTTTACTTTTGGCAAATGCGACATTCCAGTGACATGGAAATTGTAAAACCAACCCAAGCATATACAGTGCTGTGAAAAAGTATTTGCTCCATCCTGATTTCTTCTGTTTTTTTGTATATCTCGTACTAAATTGTTTCAAAAATTAAAACAAAAACCTGAGTAAACACAAAATACAGTTTTTAAATGATAACGTCATTTATTGAAGCAAAAAAGTTATCCAATACCAACTGGGCCTGTGTGAAAATGTATTTGCCCCCGTAGTTACTAATTCCCCAAATCTATGAAACTGCATTCATAATGGGGTTCAGCTGGACTAGACACAACCAGGTCTGATTACTGCAAACCCTGTTCAAGCAAATCAACACTTAAATAGAACTTTTTCCAACAGCATGAAGTTGGTTAAAAGGTTAAAAGGAAAATAATCTACAAATGGCCCAGATTTCAAACGACTGCCAATTTGTCCAAGACTGGCTGTCCCAGCAAATTCAGCCCAAGAGGGGATTCTTCGAGACGACATTTTGCATCAGACGGTCTGTCTGGTGCAAAATGTCGTCTCGAAGAATCCCAAAATTTAAATCTCAGGATCTGCTAGTAAGTCTTGCAACTGCTGGGGTCAAAGTGCATGCTTCTACAAACAGAAAGAGATTGTACATATTTGACCTGCATGGGAGGCGTGCCAGGAAAAAGCCTTTGCAAGACTACAGTTTGACAAAGAGCAGGCCTTTTGGAATAATGTGCTCTATGAATTCTGCATCATATCAAAGAGTGCTTGAAGATAATGAGGCCATCTGTCCAAAAAGTTGAAGCTGAACTGAAAGTCTACAATTCAACAGGGTAATGATCCTAAGCACACTAGCAAATCCACCAAGGAATGGCTCAAAAAGAAGAAAGGGAGGGTTATGGAATGGCCTAGTCAAAGCCCGGATTTGAATCCCATTGAAAGAATATTGCGTGGAAGAGTGGTCAAAAATTTCAGCAAGCCAATGTCAGAGACTGGTGGACGATTATGCAAAACGCCTACAAGAAGTTATTTCTGCTAAAGGGGGCAATACTAGCTTCTGAGGCCAAGGATATACTTACATTTCCCACTGAAGAATGTCACATCTGTTGATATTTCTGTTGAATAAATGATTGAAAAAGCTAAATGTTCCTTGTTGGTTTGTTCAAGTATATCAACTTTATTAATAGGCACTCTTTCAAAGATGATCAAATGTTTGCTTGTCCAAATATGTAAAAAAAAAAAAAAAAGCCAACAATTTCCATGGGATGTACTTATTTTTTCAAATGACTGTATATGCATGCCTGACCTGTAGTGTAGCGTACAAAATCATTAGAGATGCTTTTGTATTATAGCCCTCTACCCCAGTCAACAGTCAAATTACACTATTAGACTGCTTATGGATCAATTCATGTTAGCCTTGACCTTTGACCTGCCGTAAGCTCATTATCATGTGTGGTGTAGCATGAGATACAGCCAACCCACTGTGTCTAGAATAGCAACAAAGGGCTTTGTTTTTTTAATTCAAAGCACACAAGGTAGCATGCATGACACCCATCATATCCCTTTCAAAGGCACTTAAATCTTTTAAATTCTCGAGACTGTTGTAGATCATACACAATTCAATGTCTCCATCCATAAAATCTCTTCCTTAGCCTGTATGCTATCCTTCATCTTCACTAACCAAAGTGGATATAACAGATGAAAGCAATTAGAGAGCACAGCCTTCACCTGGATTCACCTGGGTAGGCATCCCTAATGGACATCCTTCACGTTCTGTAGGCTCAGCGTATTTCTCAAACATATTAATCATCTCTGTCATGGTCTGCTCCAAAACAGCAAGAGCCTGTACCATCAGAGAATTTACTTTAAGAGCTAAATTTCTATACTCAAGGTGACCACTGTTTAAAAAAAAAATAAATAAATAAAAAAAAAACTTGCCAAGGAAACACAAGTATGCAATGTCATGGGATTTATTTATAATTTCCTACGTCCATAAATATCAGCCCTGGAGCGCTGCTAAAACGTGTGTATCAACACAGATCGATATCATGCTGCACCCAAATTAAGTTTGAGAAGCCTCTAAAACAAATCATATCAACATCATTAGAGCGAGGAAACCAAATAACTCCGCCAGATAAAGAATTCAAAACAAGGCTCAGCTTTGGATTATATTTTCATCCAATGACAGCTCCAATATATCAGGTAACCTTTTCACAGGATATCCAATATTTGCTGACTGAGCCACTTTATCCGCAGTGACTTTCACAAGAGTGAGATGTAACAGCGGTTTGATGGAAGCGGACCTTCGATGTAAGCTGCTGTGCTCAGCTTGAGTAGGTACGAGTGCATACACATTAGGGACGTTGATAACGTATTTCTGTGTGCGACAGTCTGGGAGCCAATGGGAGCTCCCGTGCAGAGCGAAAACAGGTACGGCAGAAAGGCGGCCGTGAAGCTGAGGAGGAACATGGCGTTTGGAATTTTTATTGTTTTTTTTATTCTTTTATGTGATTGGTATATTTTAGGAGCATATCTGATGATGGGTAAGTTTTACTTTTAGATCAATGTTTGTGTTTCTGAGGCTCTCGAGACTGCATGCAGCTATCACTTGTAGCCAAAAACACTGGTGAATGGTACTATATTTATATCGTCACTGATATCATTATCTCAATAAATACCAGAAAATATCGTGATATAGTTTTAAGTCCATATCGCTCATCCCTAATACACATATCAGATATTATGTATATTTATCGAGGACACTCAACCAACTCAATGTGAATTTTAACGCTTCTTTCAATTCTAGCATACAACACCTTATTCAAAGCATAATATCTCTTAGGGACGCAGCTTTTAAGTCTTCGAACAGTGATACAAATTGCCAGGCAGACAATGACCATAGAAAGAAAGTAAACCCTTATCCTTATTGACTTCTGCAATACAAATGTGTTCATTTGTTATGTATTTTTAATCATAATGCGTGATCCGTGAAGACACGGTTTGTCAAGGACTGGAAGAACGAGTGGACTGCACAGAAGCCCTGACCTCAACCCCTGAACACCTTTGTGATGAACTGGAACGCTGATTGCACCCCAAGCCTCCTCACCAAACATCAATGCTTGACCTCACTAATGCTCTTGTGGCTGAATGAGCACTAATCCCCAAAGCCACACTCCTAAATCTAGTGTAAGACTTCATCTTGAATGGGATATTCCACAAGCATATACGAGTGTGATGGTCAGGTGTCGAGAAACTTTTGGCCATATAGTGTAGCTCTCCTGAACAATACGTCATCTCACAGTTAAACATATGGAGACAACGACGCTAGCCAAGCTTAAGCCGAAACGCTCACCGACATTACATTTCATTGAGATCACAAAAACAATGCGTGACATCCAAAACTTTATCAGGAGTAAAATAAAGACTACAGCTACTCATTTGTTGCAACCAAAGGAACTCATACACTCTTTGTTTTCCTTAATCTGTATTAATTCACTTAACTAGCTCACAATATGTTCTTATATTCTGTTATAGTGAATAGAACAACGAGCCACGCACGTTTCCTTGACAGGGTCGACATACTGTTTGTGAGTGAAGATGCAATTCACGCCGCCTTGTTCTTATTTTCAATGTCCATACTCAACCCATTGATCCGTTTTGCCGATTAATCATCACCAACAGCCTACTGCTGGAACTATCAGTTATCAGCAAAAATCCACACCGTTATTTTTCCCTGGCTGCGTCGGTTGCGAGAGCGGCTGAGAACGGTCCGTTGCCATTATGCAGTACGAGAGCGGCATCTAAAGGCAAAATAAAAACCATCATTGACAAATTTTGTCAGTGAATGTTGTGTTAATTGAAGTGTTTTTTTTTTTTTTTTTAATTCATTCTGGATGTCTCTATTTGTATTTGTTCTTTGGAGTGTTACTGTTTGGTTCAGTTTGGATGTATATCTTTTATTTACTTTAATATTTATTCATAGTTAATATATTAATATTTATATTTTTATTTCATTTTTAAAAAGTATAGTACGTTTTCAGTTTAGCAATATTTTACTTTGAGTGTTATGTTTTCATACAGTATCAATTTTAAAAAACTATCGACTGATTAATTGGTTATCGGCACTGCCCAACTTAGTTATCAGTAAAATCCACTATCGGTCGACCTCTACTCTGTGCACTCAAGAAGGCCGCCTTCAAGCTCTCTAATGCTGTTTAAATGGTAGAACATCGGACACATAAAACTCAGCACGAAGTAGTTCACTAACAGCAACTGACAAACATGAGTTAAATAAAATGGTCCATGATGGCCCTGATTGTTTAATACTAAATATTTCATATTTCATACTCATTTCAGAGCAGGTAGCGGAATTTACAAGTACCAAAAAACACGTCCTCATAACCAAAATGATACCGATGCATCCTTAGTTATACTTGTTCGACATCACAAGCCCATAGAAAGTTATACGCTCAAGTCCTGAAAACACATCATATTCTTATTATAACAAATGTATGCAGCATTTTTGTAAACAAACAAACAAATAAATAAATAAATAACAGTAAAACAACTAAATATTGTCACACTAACACCAAAAGAATACTACACTCAGATTTAAATTAGATCGTTTCACTTTTCTGCTTGTGGCTTGACTTGATTCATCGCAAAAAAAAAAAAAAAAGAATAATTACAGCCTCATGAGCTGTTGCAATGCTGTGAACTCGATATGAACTTAAATCACTAAAAGCAAAAAAAAAAAAATAACACAAAAAAAGAAAAATAAACACATTCTCACACTTTCCACTTTTATACTGGTGTGTGTTTGCTGAAGCGGACACGTGAAGGTCCACAGCCTGCGTCTCAAATCGTTTCATTCAGCACGTGGAGTAAGACGGTGAAGCTGGAGGTGGTGACCCTCATATCAGGTGTCAGAATAGATTTTCCACCTTCAGAGCAACTCAATCCAAGCCTGATATATAGACGTGCCTGTCATGACAACTGACACATTTCATTTTCTCTTAGCGTTCGAAGTCACAAAAAACCATAGACTGTTTGCTCATTAGGAGTGCGAATTTCACCTTACACACTTACATTTCTATTTATTTGTTCTGGCCGATGCTTTTATCTTATGTGACGTACAAATGACATAATTTAATCCCAGTGTGTAATGGGGTCACTGAATTTCACTGAATAGCACTAATTCAAATGAGTGCAAGAAACACATTTAGTCTCACCAACTGGCTCATGTAAATTCTGACTGACAGTCTGATTTGATGTTTGGAGGAAGAACAAGGAAATAAATAAAGTGTCATCTGCCAAGCTGTGAAGAAATCCATCCCCCTCATACATCCACTTCTGCCAGTTGTACAACATTCTGCCAACTAACTTCACAACACAGATGGATCCAGAACACGACGGTATCGATGCAGCGCTAGTTATACTCTAACAGCTCATTATTATATACTATGTGCTGGAATTCATTCAAATGCTTAACTTTAAATGAAAACATAAAAATCATGGACAATATCATCCTTACATGACATTACATTGCCACAATAACCAGTGACGTTTGACAGTCCTTTTATTATATTATATTATATTACCAGATCTACCAACCATTACGCATTTTACACATCAGTATACACCAGTATGAATTATCATTCAAAAATACACCAAAAGACAGTTTTTTTTCTCCCCAATAAAATGAGAGATGAGCCAATCGATATGTAAATCTGCAATAATCTGCACAAGTGTTCTGAACTCTCTGATATTAACAGACACTTCCTGGAAGCCCCAGCCACTTCCTCCTAATCTCTCATGCTCTCAAATCACGCAGGCTCCCTCACTTTCTGTCATGGTAAATTTCGCGCTCATTAACGTGAATTAAAATCTATCTATGTATGTTTGACTTAGACATTAGACAAGTACATATTTAACATACTTCTACTTTATTTATTTAGGGACGACACCGAAAAGATTAAACAAGCCTACAATGAAGTGTAAAATCTAACACATTACAAATATAGTCATGATAATTAGAAAGTGATTAAATACATTGTTTTGGCCATGTGGACATTAGACAGCTGATTTTTTTTTTTTTTTTAAAGGATTATATATCGGAAATGCGCTGTTATGGTTTGTTAAACTGTTTACTGCACATTAGTGCAGAATCGCATAAAAAAATCCACCACCCACCTGAGTTTTTGAAACTGCCACTGTTCCCTGTAGAGCTGCAACAACTAATCGATAAAATCGATAATAATCGATTATGAAAATAATCGTTAGTTGCAGCCCTAGTTCCCTGTACTGCACAGCTGATATTACACCTCTACTCTCCTTAAAACTGAAATGGTGAAAATGCTCATATTCCTGTCTTTTTATATTTGTCTCAGCTAACAGTGCTGGATGATTAAATCATTTATCTCAACATTCATTTTAAAATGGAAAATCATGATTGGGGGGGGGGGGAATCATCACACAAGCCTATCATGCACTATCCATATAGACTTTAGCCATGTACAGATATCAAAATTGCTCTTGAATAGCATTAAAGATTACTTACCGTTAGAAATATTAAACACTGCTCTCGATAAACAGACTGAACAGAATATATGACAAATAGTTTTTAAATAAAAATGTTTATATATATATATATATATATATATATATATATATATATATATATATATATATATATAATCAAATTGTAAATATATATTTTAACCATCATATCAATAATTATTGTATTTTAATAATTATTAATTACATGTATTTTTTATTTTAATGTGATTCATAATGCAAGTATTATGTTATCTGTTTTGTTGGAAAGACATAAGCAGAAATATAGGTATTGGTAGAAATGTTAATCACTTATTTTCTAAATCAATTTATTGGAGTTTATTGGATTTGTTTTATTTTATTAATACATGCCTGTAAACAAGAGCGCGTTCAGCTTAATCTCTTAAACCAAGTATAATTAGACCTCTTAACCTCTTAATTCCCAACTATAAGGCAGCATGGTCTTCCACTTATTCTCATGGTAATTCTTTTTATTTTATTTATTTATTTTCAATCAAAGCTACTTACAATTATCCACTGAGCCAGCACCACAGCCCAGACTGAAAAAGGCCTAGATAATTAGTTAATCCAGAACAAAAAATTATATTTGTACTGTTTACCTCACACACAATTCATTCAGTGTCCATATAATGAACACAGTCCCAGTAAATCAGTGACTTACTGCGAGTGCTTTGGAGAGCCTGGTACGGAAATCATTGAGAACGATAGCGACGATTTCCTGATGAGGAATGTAGGCATAGCCACCCTTCAAGAACACTTTCCTCATCCGCACTAAATCCAGAGCGTCCTGGAATGGGACCTGGACCAAAATAAAATCGTAACTGTTTATGATCCAGGCTTTCTTCACACAGCTGGAGGCTATGATTAAATATAACAGAAGCATTTCCTCATAAATTTAGTCATCAGAAGACATCCTTTGCCTTCACATATCGTGTTCCAGGGATATAAACCCTGCAGGCAATTTCAGCATTGAAAATAATATGTAAAAGAAACTGAGCATGATGGGACATACAAAAAAAAATATGAAAGGCATTTCTAAATATTACCTCAGTTTAGACAACATTAAGGCTAAACACAAAACCCACATGGAATATATTTTATCATCATTTTAAGGGCTTTGCAGTCGTACTTTGTAGAAGTCTTGATCAGCAACAGTGATTCCACTAAACCCGAAGCTGGAGTTTATGAGCTGTTCTTTTAGATTATTCTTTTCATCGGGACTTATCTGTCAAAGGGAAGATAAAAGACAAATCCGACATTAAGGGAAAATCTAAGCAGACAACAAGCATCAAACACTGCAACAAAAACAAATGCATCAACTAAGACATATTAGACTTAGATGTATTTCAATTAAAATGTAGTAGAAGGATGACCACTAATCCCACAGCATCAAAGCTCTGCATAATGAAGAATCATTTTCAATTCACTCCATAGACACTCTCCAGTCGCTGCTTATATCCAAGACCTTATTTTTTCCCCTCGCTCAGTGATCAGCCTTCGATGAGTCCACAGCTCCACCTGGTGTTGACATCAAAACACAGCACTGGCTGTGCTTTTTAGTTACTAGGTGCAAAAAGGTGAGCTGGGAAACAGGTCATATTTCAGGTATGGTTGCTATGATACAAGTCTCTGTATCAGCAAAATACCACACTGCATCAGTATCAAATTGTATTGATTTGCTGGCTGATGAGACATTTTCATACATCTGATCAATGATTGCATATTCTGATGTGTTAGATACGTGATACATATTCCTAGTACAGACTTCATTGAAACAGTGGTTAAGTAAAACATTAAAATATGCAATAAATACACAAATGATTACAACAATCAAAGCAACCTGAACCCTATTATTAAGATAAACCATTATTACTAATATTACAAATAGTGATGAAAATTCCAGGCTGAAAGCATAATTCAGGATACAGTAGGACAAAAACCGAAACTAAAAACCAGAAAAGGTTTAGGGTTTTTTTTTTTTTTTTAATTTAATTAAACTTTTTTTTTTTTTAATCTGCAATGTAATTTAGGGAAAAAAGGACTTTCAATTACACAAAACCAAGCTGACAGATAAAATTACTACATTATTTTCTACTAATCTACTAATGTCATTTTTCATATTGTATGCAACCAATTAATTGAACTGAATGCTTTACCCGGAAGTAAACAGCAACAAGTCGCAATGTGCCATATTAGCCTACAGAATTCTCTCGACACCATTTTTTTCAAAATTTCCGCATATTTTCCACAGATTTGAACCAAGACACGTCATGTGACATCACAATGCGCCATGTGACATCACAAGATGCATTCAGCCAAGGCCCCCTTTGATTCACGTGTCGAACATGAGTACAGCTAAAAGGTCTCGTTTGCCAACAAACATCACTGTGAAAGACCGTGCGCACTGCAACTCCGTGAACTGCGTCACAAATTTTGAATGAAGCCGCAGCAAAATCAGGCATCACAAAGAACTCGATTGTTTTTGCGAAATCCTGTATGGACTGCTTGATACTTTGCAGAAACAGTGATTTGTAATCACTTGTTTAATGTAACTCAGACGCTGCGAAATCGTTCCACGTGGCCGACATTTTCACTGTTTATCTATTGCTGCTCAAATGGTTTGAACACGTCTTGCACAATAGAACAAAGCAAACAAGCATTACCATGAAACTTTTTTTGGGGGGTAAATATTTTCAGCCATTTTTTTTTTATGACTTTCAAAAATAATGACGCATTCCTATTATCCAATATTAACTATTTTTATATATATTAACCTTTTATGACATTACACATTATCAGTCACATTACAGAGTGATAGGTTATAGGAGATCTGTTTCTGTAGTTACAGTGTCTCTGTAATTCAGAAAGTAATGTAGGTCATCACACCACATAGCTCACTGTGTGTAGTAGTATTTTATGCATATAAAATAAAATAAACAATACATTCTTTAGCACCCTTTTTCTCCTCTAACTTAATCTCCATATGCAGATCTGGCCAAAGTGTCACTCAGCCATGGAATTCTCACATGCTCGAAATGATATTCAATGCATTCAAAGTGTCTCTCTGGTTTTCTCTAGAACATGCACAACTCTACAGTACAGGGTATGAGGTTTGAAGTATGAGGTACACGCTGACTCCTACAGAAGGTTTTTTTTTTTTTAAATCCTCGAACCCTGCAGGACTACAAGCAAGTGGAAGAAAAACATCCTTACCGTGTCGTATTTCAGATTATTTTTGTGTAGAAATTCAGTCTTGTATTTCGATGAAAGCTCGTTGAAACGGTAGCGGAAAAGATCCATCTCCTGCTGGATAAACCACCGCCTGAGATCCTCCCTGAAATCAGATTTAGGCTTTACTGCATATAATATTATAAAGTTAGTCTTCTTTGATGTATAATGTCTGGTATCTTGTATCATTTGCATCATTCAGTTTGTCTGCATTAGGACCAGCGTTTGGTACTGTGTTTTTATTGACACACTACCAACTGAAAACGTAAGTAATGCAAAAATTTCATTTAAGCATAGTGACTCTATGGTTAATTGCCATTGGTTATTCTATATGCAAACGCCAGACAACTGCAAAGAACAACTGGCATGAGCAAAAAACAGTGTAAAAGTATATCACGGACATTTCTGGTTGACTGGAGACAAGAGGTACTGCTGTATTTTGGACTGCGTGCAGTGAGATGATTTGTGTCTGTCTCCCTGTGATGTGAGCGACACATAACTGCTATCTTCTCAAGGGGATAAATGAAAATACAGCACCAATCAAACTAATTAGCACCACAATCACTAAACGCATCACAAACACTTCAGTATAAACTCACTGCCTGAAACAGAACTGCACAGAGAAAAGTATTGCACTTACGTTTGGCAGTATGCCAGGCGGAGGATAAAATGAGAGATGTGATCTTTCCTTCGTTTCTCATATTCTGTGGGCCCAGCTTGATTTTTGTTCGAGCTTGAGTCATCCTAATTAATCAAAGCCGAATGTTAAACACCACTAGTGAAGAGCGAAACATTTTAAATAATAAATTATGCATAATAAATTATTAACCTTTTTTTTTGGTCTGTGATCCCATTTTAAGAGTGCAAAATTTTCATATTACGTAAAGTTTATTAATAAGCCAGAGTGCATGCTATTAATGCAGGCTACATAATGAAATATCCATCCACCCGTGTTTGCACTGTTTCTAGCTAAGAACCATAAGCGTGCCACTCAAATATCCAACAGAATACAGGTGCATCTCAATAAATTAGAATGTCGTGAAAAAGTTCATTTATTTCAGTAATTCAACTCAAATTGTGAAACTCGTTTATTAAATAAATTCAATGCACATAAAAAGTAAAATCAATAGCAGATAGCAGGTTTTCACACAGGTGGCAATGATGGCTTAAATCAAATAAATACTTTTGAAAACCAGAACAACCCCAAATGAAGTCAAATATATCACAATCACTTTTATTAATACTGGATGATAAATTAAAGACTGTAATAACGTCTGCGCATGCATATATATATATATATATATATATATATATATATATATATATATATATATATATATATATATATATATATATATATATACATATATATATATACATATATATATACAGGTGCATCTCAATAAATTAGAATGTCGGGGAAAAGTTCATTTATTTCAGTAATTCAACTCAAATTGTGAAACTCGTGTATTAAATAAATTCAATGCACACAGACTGAAGTAGTTTAAGTCTTTGGTTCTTTTAATTGTGATGATTTTGGCTCACATTTAACAAAAACCCACCAATTCACTATCTCAACAAATTAGAATATGGTGACATGCCAATCAGCTAATCAACTCAAAACACCTGCAAAGGTTTCCTGTGCCTTCAAAATGGTCTCTCAGTTTGGTTCACTAGGTAAGCCACAAACATTCATTGCCAAAGAAGCTGGCTGTTCACAGAGTGCTGTATCCAAGCATGTTAACAGAAAGTTGAGTGGAAGGAAAAATTGTGGAAGAAAAAGATGCACAACCAACCGAGAGAACCGCAGCCTTATGAGGATTGTCAAACAAAATCGATTCAAGAATTTGAGTGAACTTCACAAGGAATGGACTGAGGCTGGGGTCAAGGCATCAAGAGCCACCACAAACAGACGTGCCAAGGAATTTGGCTACAGTTGTCGTATTCCTCTTGTTAAGCCACTCCTGAACCACAGACAATGTCAGAGGCATCTTACCTGGGCTAAGGAGAAGAAGAACTGGACTGTTGCCCAGTGGTCCAAAGTCCTCTTTTCAGATGAGAGCAAGTTTTGTATTTCATTTGGAAACCAAGGTCCTAGAGTCTGGAGGAAGGGTGGAGAAGCTCATAGCCCAAGTTGCTTGAAGTCCAGTGTTAAGTTTCCACAGTCTGGGATGATTTGGGGTGCAATGTCATCTGCTGGTGTTGGTCCATTGTGTTTTTTGAAAACCAAAGTCACTGCACCCGTTTACCAAGAAATTTTGGAGCACTTCATGCTTCCTTCTGCTGACCAGCTTTTTGAAGATGCCGATTTCATTTTCCAGGAGGATTTGGCACCTGCCCACTCTGCCAAAAGCACCAAAAGTTGGTGACCATGGGTGTTGGTGTGCTTGACTGGCCAGCAAACTCACCAGACCTGAACCCCATAGAGAATCTATGGGGTATTGTCAAGAGGAAAATGAGAAACAAGAGACCAAAAAATGCAGATGAGCTGAAGGCCACTGTCAAAGAAACCTGGGCTTCCATACCACCTCAGCAGTGCCACAAACTGATCACCTCCATGCCACGCCGAACTGAGGCAGTAATTAAAGCAAAAGGAGCCCCTACCAAGTATTGAGTACATGTACAGTAAATGAACATACTTTCCAGAAGGCCAACAATTCACTAAAAATGTTTTTTTATTGGTCTTATGAAGTATTCTAATTTGTTGAGATAGTGAATTGGTGGGTTTTTGTTAAACGTGAGCCAAAATCATCACAATTAAAAGAACCAAAGCCTTAAACTACTTCAGTCTGTGTGCATTGAATTTATTTAATACACGAGTTTCACAATTTGAGTTGAATTACTGAAATAAATGAACTTTTCCATGACATTCTAATTTATTGAGATGCACCTGTAGTGTCCACCCTGTTGGTGGGAGATCACAAGTTTGAATGCCCATGATGGCACAGCCATCTGTGGCCAGGGAGAAATTAGCCGGGCTCTCAGGGTGGGAGGGATGGCGTTACTCTCCCTCCAATGTCAATCAGAATGAAACTAGCCAACTGCGGCAAAGTATGTGGAAGAGAGCGGATAGCGCTTTCCTACTACGACCACATTACAAGTGTGTAATGCTGCCCATGAGCAGCAGCCTGAAATGATGTGTTTGGTTTGCTTCGTGTGTCTCAGGGGAAGCAAGTGTTAGCCTTCACCCTCCCCAGTTGTTAGCTGTCGTATGATGGGGAGACCTGGCTGGTGGGTGGCCAAATTGGGGGGCGAAAATGAAGAAAAATCCCCCAAAAAATAAACTAAATAAATCAATAAAAATAAAATAAATCCATATTCAAATATTGTTCACAGATCCCTTGCACTCAATTAATTAATAGGTTAATTTGATGTTAATTAAAGGGTTAATCTGTAACACGTAATAACGTGATTAACATGAGAGCACGTCAGACATGGCACTGGTCTGGTGTAAAATGGGCTTAAGAGAAGCTCCAAAATGAATGAAGGATAATGAAATTTTAATAAGAATAACCTGACGGCTTTAATTATTAAATGTTCCATAAATCTCCTCTGGCCCCATCTGCAATTGAATCTATGCAATAATGTGAGGCTTGTAGACAAATCTTCCAACACTAAAATGTGATACGACTCTGTAAGAATCTCTAAAATGCAAAAAATTATTTAGAATACACTGTGAAGCCATAAACCATAATATTATAAATTTAATACACTGCCAGGTTCAGAAGCTCAGTTTATGCTTATATCAGTACATCATGTCTAATTGGAAGAAAACATGGAAACATTTCCTCACCGCTTCCTCTCTGTGTGGGAAACCGAGATTGGAGAACTCGGCATAGAGCTTCTTCTTGTACTGTTCTGTGTTTTTCACGTAGCTCACCCCAAGGTTCTCCACCGCCTTCAGCACTATAAGAATAAGAATTAAGTCAAGGCTAGTATGGTGCGAGACACTAATTCAGTGTCGGACAGGGATGGTGATGCGGTTTCAGAAAACACTCCCTGTGTGGAGGATCTTACATTTCAGCCTGTCCACGGCAAAGCCCTCGAACTCGGTCAGAGAGATGTTCTCCAGTGGAGGCTGACAATAGAACTGCAGACAGTGGCCATAGAGCTCATTCTGCTGATTCACTGTCACCTTCTTCCTCCTGCCTGGGAACTGCATGATGATTTTCTGCCAAATAAATACAAAAAAGAAAGGATAACATACATACATGCATTACTGCTTTTAAGTTGATTTAAAAACACACACACACACACACACACACACACACACACACACACACAAAAGTGACAGTTATCTAGGTGCACTATCCTCAAAATCCCCTTCTGACTGACTGACTGGTCACTTTAATCCAAAGCTCAATATCTTAGAACAAGTATAAATAATGTCAATTTGAATTAACAACTGAAATGTTTAATGAAGTTGGGAAATGTGCTTGTAATATAATACTAATTATGTTAGTATAATATAATACTACTAAATATAATATTAAATGACAATTTTGATGGAATCAATAGTTTTTCAGATTTTTGGATAATGTCTTCTCTTAAATTAAAAACAAAAACTATTAATTTCAGTGTCTTTTGTCCACTCGCAACCACTGCATTATATGAAATGTAGCAACATTGATGAAGTCTTTAAGCTCCGCCCTCTTGGCACAATCACGCCATGTCAATATCACTGAAAAGCTCGTTTCTTCTTTTATGTCATTATGAAATGCACGTCAATTTCCTTTATAGATCTTAGAAACCACCGTAACTAGAGTGGAAACACATTCAACCACATTGTATTTTTGAAACTGTTTTCCACAAAATCAGCTTTATTTCCAAGTTTCAGAACCAAATATCTAAAATAACCCGATCTCATGAAATTTTCTAGCCTTAATTAGAAGAATACTGGAGAGCAATTTCCCAAAATAATGATTATTGTTGGAGTAATTCTGTCATCTGAGTAACGCAGGTTCCTTTAGACTGATTTTCAGCAATCACATACTCATTAATTACATGCAAAGTTGACAATGTATCTAAAATACCTTTAAATACATTAAACCATTAAGCACAAATAAAAGCATCAGTAGATTGTTCCGGTTACTGCAAACATCCTGCAGATTGTTGCACAGTAACAAGTATGTGATATTCAGTAATGACCTACACTTCCTGTTTAGAGCTAATGTTGTGTGCCAGAATTTGGTGTTGTGTTTTGGGGTTTGTTGCCATGTGTCTGAATTTGGTGTTGTTTTGGGGTTTGTTGCCATGTGTCTGAATTTGGTGTTGTGTTTTGGGGTTTGTTGCCATGTGTCTGAATTTGGTGTTGTGTTTTGGGGTTTGTTGCCATGTGTCTGAATTTGGTGTTGTGTTTTGGGGTTTGTTGCCATGTGTCTGAATTTGGTGTTGTGTTTTGGGGATTGTTGCCATGTGTCTGAATTTGGTGTTGTGTTTTGGGGTTTGCTGTTAAGTACCAAATTTGCTGTCATTGTTTTTGGTTTTGTTGTTAATGTTTTTGGTTCTGTTGTCATGTATCCAAGTTAAGACCCACTTTAAACAACATCCAAGTCCTAGGTTTTTGGTTTTATGCTAATGTAATTATTTTTAAATATTTAATTAGACAAATTAATAAGTAAATTTTTGAGAAAATTCCACTACATAAAAATGTTCAACTGGCAAAGAGCGACTGTGATATACGTTGGGGTTGTTGGTTTGTATGTTTGATCCGGTAGCGTGTTGCTTTAATACAGCTGAAATGATTTGACTGCAGTGATGGAAAGTTCAGGAAGGTTATAAATCAGTTCACGCATGTGTCTAGCTCGTGCAGGTCCAGAAACTGAATTTGTGCTGCGACTATCAGAGGGTTCACTGTTACAAAACACCCCGAGTCAGATGGGATAACCTGTATTTATCTTCTGAATGTTAAAGTTTTACCTCTTGTACACCTGTTTACTGTTGTGGAGAAACAGCTAGCGCGCTAAACTAGCAGCTTATACTCTCTGAGCTAAGTTTGCTAGCTGCACAGATGAAGTCATGACTTCACGGCTGTTCTTGCTAAACGACTTAGCAGTCTAGCAGAGGTTGTTTTCAAGAAAACAGCAAACGCACAGTCTTTTTTTAAAAAATACTAAAAGTGGCTAAAGACAATTTAACACTAACGAAACAAAACAACAGCTTACCCCGGTGCGGTCTCTTACTTCCGGACGTCAAAATCCCGCCAACAAACTGATCCGAACTATGCGCGGGGAATTGACGTCACACCAAAATGCACCAATTAGAGCCAGGTTGCGTCACGTCGTTTCATGGCGCGTCACGCGGTGTAGATGGAATCACAGCGCCATCACGTGCTCAGATACGCGCATACAGCAGTTTCATTCAAATAGAACTCAGTTCTTCTTGCCTATTTGGGTGATTCTACAGAAATGTCCACTTTTCTGTCCCCATAAAATAGACTGTATAGTTACAACTGAGTTACATATTTGAATTATAGAAAATGTTGTTTGAACAATTATACCATATTTTGAGTTTCAACCTCATTTTAAATGCGATAATGTATGTGTCACTATCACATTTATGATGTGGATGATATAAAAAACTAAAATGCCAAGTAAATATTATAAATGGAGTCATGTCACTGTTGTTACCACTCAACAAAATCCAGACTTTTGACATCACTTTGTATTTCCTAAATCCTACTTCCTGTAGATCTATCAATTTTGTCTCTTCATATGAGGATTTTAGTTTAGGTCACTGGTATAACCTATTTTATTATAAGGGAATTTAAAAAAAATTAATACAAATTGATTAAATTACATACTTTAGAGAGTATAACAAGATTCGCAGCGTGTGTTTTGAGGTACCAGACTTTGGTGTTCTTTGTGTCAGTGTTGTTTCATTGTGTCACTGTTACCTTGTTTTCTTTTTTATCACAATAAATCAAAAGGGTCACATTTGACATAAATTATTTCATATTAATTGACTGTTGCTTCATTTAAGAGTTAGGATTTTAAGGATCGTATCATTACATTTTTAGAAGTGTCCTTCAAATTTTTTTTTTAAATTATTATTTTAGCAAAAATATGACGGCGCAAATGAGCAAACATCACTTTCACAAACTTGATTGCGATAAATAAAAGCTTCATCTCCTAATTTTCTGCATTATCATTATACCTCTATGCCTGTGACTACATGTGCAGAATAATTTGAGAAATAAAATTTGTAAAGTGTCTTTATTGTTGCCAAAAGTCTAAGGTAACACCGGTGACAAAATAGTGGCATAAGCTTTCTTTAAATCGATGCACAAATAAAAATAAAATCCAACGAGCTACCATTTATGTAGATTTCTAAAGGGTTAACCAGTATTGTAGCCTAAGTTTAAATGTTTAAAAATGAAATAAATTTTAAGACTCACCAATACACAACACTACATACACTACATATGACCAAATGTATGTGGACACCCCTCCTAATTATTTGGTTCAGGGGTTTCAGCTACACCCATTGCTAACAGGTGCATAAAATCAATCACATAGCCATGCAATCTCCATAGTCAAACACCAGCAGTAGGAGACCTCAATAAATTTAAACGTGACACTGTCATAGAATTCCACCTTTGCCACAAGTCAGTTTATGAAATTTCTGCCCTGTTAGTTCTACCCAAACAATTATAAGTGCTATTATTGTGAAATGGAAGCATCTAGCAACAACAGCTCAACTATGATACTATGCTGAGTGCTGAAGTGCAGAGCGTGTAAAAATTGCCTGTCCTCTGTTGCATCGCTCACTACAGTGTTCCAAACTGCCTCTGGAAGCAACATCAGCAGAAGAACCTTGCGTCAGGAGCTTCATGAAATGGGTTTCCATCTCTGAGCAGCTGCACACCAGCCTGAGGTCACTATGCGCAAAGCCAAGCGTCAGCTGGAGTGGTGTACTCCCACTGGACTCTGGAACAGTAGAAACTTGTTCGCTGGAGTGATTAATCACACTTCACAATCTGGTAATCTGATGGACGAATCTGGGTTTAGTGGATGCCAGGAGAACACTACTTTCCAGAATGCATAGTGCCAACAGTAAAGTTTGGTGGAGGAGCAATAATGGTCTGGGTCTGTTTTTCAGGGTTTGGGCCTGTTAGTTCCAGTGAAGGGTTATGTTAATGTTAATGCTACAGGATACAAAGACATTTTAGAAAATTGTATAATTCCAACTTTGTGGAAACAGTTTAGGGATGGTCCTTTCCTGTTCTAGCATGACTGAGCTCCTGTGCACAAAGCGAGGTCCATAAAGACATGGTTTGGCAAGTTTGGTGTGGAGGAACTCCAGTGGCCTGCACAGAGCCCTGACCTCAACCCCAGTGATCACATTTGGGATGAATTGGAGCGTCGATAGACACACTCCAAAATCTTGTAGAAAACCTTCACTGAAAAATGGAAGCTGTTACAACCGAAAAAAGGGGGTGGGGGATAATTCCATATTAATGCCCATGGTTTTAGAATGGGATGTTCAACAAGCTAGGTGTGATGGTAAGGTGACCACATACTTTTGGCCATATAGTGTACATCATTATAACAAACCGGATCCTCATACTGGCTCAGACACAAAAAATCACACACACACACACACACACACACACACACACACACACACACACACACACACACACACACACACACACACACACACACACACACACACAAAAGAGTCAAATACAGTGCAGAACACTGATCTATTTTATGGCTCTTTAGACGTGCAAGTCGGTTCCTAACTTTCACCTACAATAACCAGTTCAAAGAGTCAACTCATTCATGAAGGACACATCACTAATAGATTGATTTGTTTTCAAAAGCCCATGCTCTCCAATTTTCTACTCGCCCACGAATAAACTTTCACGAGTAATTAACCAGGCAAACAAGATCACTGGGCATAAACAACATGCACTTCAGGATTTATTTTCTCATTTTATAGAAAAGACAGCAATTGCGATATTTAAATATACTCATACTCATCCCCTTCATTCAACCTTTGAAATCCTCACATCTGGGCGTAGACTCAAAATCCCTATGACTAAAAGAAATACACAGTATATAAAAAATCATTTGTTCCAATGGCAGTGATTATTTTAAATCACTTTTTTTTTTTTTTTTTTATTAAATCAACTCAAGAGCATGGTTGGTATTGTGGCGCTATTTTACTTGACTGTTCTGATTTCTTTTTTTGTGTGTAGGATGTTTGGAATTGTGTTTAAAAATTATGTAGTTAGTGTAATTTTAGTCAAGTCTGTGTTTGTGTCAATGTGTAAACATTTATGTGGATGTATTTATAGATATATGTATGATACCAGTGTCACCGCTCTGTGACAAACAGAATGGACAATAAAGCTAAACTAAACTGAACTAAATATTTCATAACAATCTCAGCTGGTGAAAAGGATTTTAAGGAAGGAAGGTGAGGCATGCTGTTGTAGGAAAATAATCAACAACAGGGTGCGGCTCACTGGTAACTTCCAGTAACAAGGCCATTTCCAATAACAGCACATCCCGATATGTTTCATTCCTCATTACAATTTTTTATTTCTTAAAGTACAACACTTCATGCTTTTTAACCGTTTAATATTGTGGAATGTCAGCAAAACAAGTTACTGTTATCGTTATAACAGCTGTAAATGGTCATTTCCTCACCAGCCTCTTTTTTTCCTCTCTCTAGAAGTTAATAATACAAAAAAAATTCAACTCATGTTATGTTAGTGAGAGACCGGGAAGTATAAAGTCTTCTGTCCTGAAACGCTATGTAAACAGATGCAGTGGAAAATTCCAAAAAATGGAAGTTGACACAATATTTACTGTACTGTGCAAAAGTTTTAGGCACCCTATTATTTTTAGGCACAAACTTTGTTATAGATTTTTCATTTTATGTCGTCTACATTATCAAGTCAGTACAAAAAACATTTTAGATTCCCAAACATTAGTTTTCTAGCACAAAATGAAATGTTACAGAAAAATGTTTGTATGTCATTAAAGAAAGCAGCATATTACGTAAGAGACACTTTTCAGACAAAAAACACAATGAAGGCTGCTGGGTTTTGCTGCAAAATTAAGAAGCAAGTGTGAAAGTCAAAGTCTCCAGAAGAACTGTGTCTGGTTCTACAAGATGCTCAATAAAACTTACCAGCTCATTTCCTTATAAAACTGCACAAATTGTACCGGAGACTACTATTTTTATTTAAATTTTTATTTTTTTGTCACAGCAAATATTGACTTTGTTTCATTTACTACTGTTTACTGCTCTTTATGCTATTTTTTTAAAATGTAGAAACATTTAATTTCATTATTTTGAAGGCATCTTTGCTCTACAGCATTTCTTTGCATGTGCCTAAAACTTAGACATTAATGGATATGTGTTGAGTTATTTTGAGGGGACAGCAAATTTACACTGTTATACAAGCTGTACACTCACTACTTTACATTGTAGCAAAGTGTCATTTCGTCAGTGTTGTCCCATGAAAAGATATAATAAAATATTTACAAAAATGTGAGGGGTGTACTCACTTTTGTGAGATACTATATATATATATATATATATATATATATATATATGAAAGTTTGAAAAGATTTTGGAAGACATTTTGTTAAAAAAAAAAAAAAAAAGTGTTAATTTCCCCTATGTATGGAGACTTTTGGGACACCCTGTATACATGCTGAAATCTGTTAATAATCCTCAAGAACTGCACATGGTGTCTACTTGTGGGGAAAAAATAAATAGATGAGACAAGTGCTAACCTTAATCTACGTGTACTATTTGGTTGTTATTGGTACTACTTGGGAATTAGGTTAATGTCATTACAAATGTTTTATAAGAATGTAATATGACAAATATGTAAGTGCTTCTCATCCCATGTAATAACTGCCTTGTTGCTTGTAATATGATATATTTCAATTTCAGAAATATTATTCAGGACTAAAATGCTTGGTAAATTAGAAGCCCAACACTATAAGAGCACAATGTTCTTCATTAAAATTCTTTCTCTGTTAAGGTAATTTCATCTTGTTCACGTGTTGGTAACATGTAACAACACCTTCATGACCTTACATTTGCAAATCTAGGGCATGTATCATAAGGAGGAAGGGAAGTCAACGTTTCTCCAAAGAGTTAAATGGCATGTGATAATAGCACACAGGTAATAAAACCGCAGCAGTGCTGTGGGTGAGGTGGTGGAAGTCAGGGTAACCTTTTTCAACTTTCACATGGAGGAAGGAATGCAGCACGTTTGAGACAGTCAACTTTCGGTTTCTAACCGCTGTAAATTACCCTTTGTTTATTGCGTGTGGCTTGGACGCAGGATGAGATATTTCGTTCTAGAAAAAGAGTGTTCATGTGAGGATTTTCTTCTTCTTGTTGTTCTAAATATTAGTGGGAAGCGTCTTAAAGAATCTTAAAGAATGGCAAACAGTTCACCACTAACACAAAGCTGTCACAAGGGAGGATTGTAAATCAGAGGAAGGAGAATAGGACACAGCTGGGTCGGGTGGCGGTGAAGACCAGCTGTTGGGAGAATAATAAAAGCAGGATAACAAAGGGTCTAGAGCCATAGAAGTAGTCTTTACCAACTCCTTATTGACTCAATGTGAGGGATCTTCAAATCTTTGTATTTTTCAGACAGTTACATGTAGACTGTCGCTGAGTAAAGAGAATAATTCGAGGTCAAAGAAAAGCCTTGTAATTTTTTTTTTTTTTTTAAGTTTTGTGTTTACTGTCTCAATTGTATTTATATTTATTAAGCTGATCTGAAGCTACTTACATATAAGACAGAATACAGGCAGAGCATTTATAGGTGGTGGCTATTCAGATTAGAAGAAGAGGAAGACAACACCTTTATTTATCACATATACATTAAACCACAACGAAATTATTTTTTTACATACGCCAGCTTGTTAGGAAGCTGGGGTCAGAGTGCAGGGTCAGCCATGATACAGCACCCCTGGAGTAGAGAGGGTTAACCATTAAGCCACCACTGCCACCAGATGTAATGAAGATGAACATGAATGAGCCATATTATTTTCTCCATCATCCTTGTTTCCCCAAAAACTTTTGGAGGAAAAACTAAAAGTAGACAGACTAAGTACATATTGTCTAATGAAAGTACAAATACACAATACGCCAAGTGTACAAAATACAAACACAAGTACAGAAAATGACAGAAAAAACAACCTTTTTTTTTTTTTGAATGAAATTGTTGCAAGTTTTCAGTTTAACATACTTGGTATTAGTAGGAAATACGGCCTGAAGCCAGCAGGGCATTATGGACTTGAAATACTTAAAAACAAACACGAAAAAAATGAATAAAAATCACGTCTGCTGCTGTCTGTCTGTCTTTAATTGCATGTAATACTTTTCCTCGCATCATTCGTATTATGCCATCAGTAAGAGCTTGTGATATAACACGTTGCTCAGCTGTAATAGTTTCATTGTTGAGCTATTGATATATACTAGATTTTATCTCCCCCATCTAATCTCAGGATACAACTGATCTCTTCTAAGCCTGACAGTCACTATTTCAGAAAATTAAGGTGACTTTCAGAATGAAGTAGTTTTAACTGTTTTTAACAACTCCAGCTATCAACACTTCAGTCAAAATGACTAGAACAAGAATCTGAGGCTATCATGGGCACTGGAAAAAGACCAGGTGATTTTTTTTCTATTCTTCAACTGTCCAGTTTGGGAGAATCTGTGCCCATGATAGCCTTAGATTCCTGTTCTTGGCTAACAGAAGTAGTGGTCTTCTGCTGTTGTAACCCATCCACTTCAAGCTTTGATGTGTTGTGCATATTGAGATGTTTTTCTACTCACCACGGTTGTAAAGAGTGATTATTTAAGTTACTATATCCTTCCTGGCAGCTCGAAACAATCTGGCTGTTTTCTTCTGACCTCTCTTTTGTTTTTAGCACCATTCTGTGTAAACACTAGAGATTGTTGTGTGTGAAAATCCTAGGAGATCAGCGGTTTCTGAAAAACCAGCCCATCTGGTACCAACAACCATGCCATGGTCAAAGTCACAGAGAACTCATATTTTCTCCATTCTGATGTTTGATGTGAACATTACCTGAAGCTCTTGACCTGTATCTGCATGATTTTATGCATTGTGCTGCTTCCACGTGATTGGCTGATTGGATAACTGCATACATGAGAAGGTGCATATGTGTCACTATTAAAGTGGAAGGTGAGCGTATATATCTTCAGTACATCAAAAGGCATCAAGTGTAGCCTATGTGTTACTGACTTATCACTAGTTCAGAAAGCATTTTATATAAATATCCTTACAGTGGGTGTCACAGGGTTGAAATTTGATTCTGAGCTCAGGTTTCTTTTTCGAGTGGAGTTTTGTGCATGTTCTGCCTGTGTCCATGTGGGTTTCTTCTAACTGTAAAACAGTTAAAATGATCATTATGAATGTGATATATTGTCAGTGTTGACTTTTATTATGGTTTTCTCCCTAAACACTGAAACTGGAAAGACTGAAAAAAGACCAGGAGATGTTTTTCCAATCTTCCACTGTCCGGTTTGGGTGAGCCTGTGTCCACTGTAGCCTCAGAGTCCTGATCTTTGTTGACAGGAGTGGAATCAGACATGGGCTTCTTCTCTTGTAGCCCATACACCTCAAGGTTTGACATGATGTACTTTTTGAGATGCTGTTCTCTTTACCACGGTTGTAAAGAGTGGCTATTTGAGTTACTGTAGACTTCCTGTCAGCTCAAACCAGTCTGGGCATTCTGCTCTGACTTCTCTCATCAACAAGGTGTTTCTGCCCACATTTTGAACCATTTTGTGTCAAATCTATTAACTGTTGTGTGTAAAAAATAAATAAATAAAATAAAATAAACTACAGGATAGAAGAAGCTTCTGTATTTCTGGCACCAACAATTGTCACTAAATCACATTTCCCCCCCCATTTTGATGTTTGATATGAACATTAACTGAAGCTCTTGACCTGTATCTGCGTGATTTTATTTTAAAGAGCCACAATCTATTTTCTTCAAAAGTATATCTACTGTATTTACATAATGATACTGTATAATACAGTTAGTAATAGAGGCAATATTTTATATATTTAAGCTTGCAAGTGTCCAACACTCATTATTTCAAAACGTTTATGTTTATTTTGTCTTTTTCGCAATTAGTTTTTTTTTTTTTGCAATATTTTTTTTTTTTATAATAGAAGATCTATGAATTTTTTTTTTTCATATTTCCTATAGCTCCTCATGCATGATGAATTCCAAATGAGTACAATCATCATGACAATAGTTTATTATCGTTACCTGTGTGCAAAATTGCGGAAGCGTATTGTAATATTAATTTAATGACATGAGCAAGTAAAGCGGGAAATCATAGAATTTTGCTGAGTTACACTGAAAATGGCAGTTAACAGTAAACGTGAATTGAGAATGTGGCAGGCCAAAGACCAAGGAACAAAACAAAAGGTCACCTGTTTTACAATAGCGACTGTGAGTCATTTTACACCACACTCATATAAGGGAAGAAATGTGGTTTTCGGCTCTATGTGGTTTACATTGTGATTATGATGATGCATCGAAACTGCATTAAAGAGTGATCATGTGGAAGAGGAAGCAATAAAATGAACACCCGAGGCAGGAGACAGCGATTGTTTAGCAATTTCCCATTAGCCTAATACACAAGAAAATGTTAACCCATATTATCACAAATATGAAAGTGAAGGAAGATTTTTCATGATACTAGGAAGTGCGATATGGATGCTGAAAGCAGGAGAAAGGCATGACACAGCAAACCATTAACATTAACTGTATTTAGTTATACACTGCTTTTGCAGGCTATATATTTTAGCATTTTTGTATATGCTTTTTTGTAATAACCATATTATAATTAATAAAAATTTTGAAAATCTAACCATGTAAATCATGAAATGTTTAAATATTACTGATTGTTTAGTGAATTGAATTAGAAATATTAGAAATGACTATGTTTTTAGAACAATCTAGATCAAATGCAATTGGAAAATCTTTATCACCCAAATTAGAAGCTTTGGCCAGACCACATGTTTATGATTTACCCTTAATATTAGCATTGTCTATGAGTCTTTTATCTATATCTATTCATTTACTGTCCAAATGCGTATCATTAGGATCATAAGGATAGGAGATGAGTAGTCAATAAGTTCCACAAAGATTTTACTTTCCTTGTTTCATGATTAGTCTCTATTATTTTGTTTGCTCAGGGGCAATACTGATTCAATACTGATTAATAAAGCCCAAGAAAATCCAGGTGCTCAAAAACTTTGTGTGCTTAATACATACTCCTGTATGGCGAGATGTCCAAAAATAATCTTCATGACTTTTTAAAGATATAAATGTATGAATGTAAACCAAAGAGGTGTAGAAATGCTTTGTCCTATTTTACAGAGAAACACATTAGGGTATTTTTTCCCCTGAACTTTTGAAAGTTTTCTCATGGCAGCATTTGGATTATTGTCTGGATGTTTTTTGCACATCACTAACTCTGTTAATGTTGAAAAACTTTTAATTCAGTTGACTGGTAATTGTACATTATGTGTGTCAGTAAAATTCACTTTTAGTATTAAAGTTGTAAAGCTATTTTTCGTACATCCTGTATTACTAATTCTTGTTTGCCCTAAAAAGTATATTAACCCTAAGACATGTATAGACACTAATATGTATATGTAACAGTATTTAAATTAATTTATATCAATACTTTTTATATTTATTTATAATTCCTAATGTAAGGAATACACATAATGGGGTGTGCAGGTATAGGTAAGTGACTAACTACAATGTAGTGTGATTTACCACCAATGGCAGCATATCTCATGCGTTTTACTCCCCTTGTTCCTCTTTCAGCTGCTCACGTTTCGGGGTCCCCTCAACGAATCGCCCGTCCGCACATTGATTCTGGCACAAGTTTTACGCCGGATGCCCTTCCTGACGTAACCCTCACCATTTTCTGGGTTTGGGGCTGGCACTGAGAGTGCACTGGCTCGTGCAACCGTCCAGTGGTTAAGTTAAGAAGAAAAAAAAATGCAGTCATGTTACTAAGAAACTGGGAAGCTCGCCGTCTTAAAGGCTTTCCTGTGTCGGAAAACCTACTGTTACAAAGTGCTGACACTGGAGACTCCTTCCATAAATGTTAAATATGATAAAGGTTAAATCTCCTCACAGAAAACGTCACCATATCAACAATATGATAATATATAATATGATACTATATAATTATATTCTTTGCTAAATTATGAGAAAATCAGTTTATTATTAATCTTTGATTATGTGGTGTGTCCACCGTATATGTCCATGCAGTTGTTACTATATAAACAATAACATGTTAGAATGAGAGCATTAATATAAACCTGTAATTTCAATTACAACTGATGCTACTGTAGAAAATTAATCAACACCTTCTGATCAATCGGATTCGAGAATTCAACAGCACTGTGGTATAATCATTTATACCTGTCTAGACAGATATCGACATCCGGATTCAGATTGAATCTCTTTTCTAAAATATATTTACTTATGTATTAGTAGTAATCATGCAGAATACTTTATTATTATATGTCTAAACTTTCTCGGCATGCTTTCCCCCCCTCATGCTGATGTATGACGTATGATGACGCTGTCATATAATCTCTATAAAATCTTGCTGTTTTACAAAGGGATGTGAGCACCAGATAGCGAGACTTCCATATTCCAAATTAGGAAGAATCTGAACTCAGAAAGGGGAATTTAAAGAGTTGAAGCGCATCTATTCATTTCAGCTGGAAGCATGTTTGTCCTGAGTACACTACTGCTTTTGTGGGACTTAGGACTCCTGTGTGGTGCAGACAGTAAGTCACTGTAGCCTCTGCAGCTCATTTTCTAGCTCTGTAAGTGCTGCTTTTTTGAGATTTTAATCTTGGTTTCATCACTCTGTATCTTTAAGGCAGTGTTCAGCTTCAGGATGACACGGTGCCCTTCCAGGTGGAATTTCATTCGGTGAACTTCAGGAATGTCCTGCACTGGAAACACCATCCCGAGACAGAGGACGACCTGCAGTATTTCGTGCAGTATAAAGTGTAAGCTTGTATTATGACACTCTTAATAATAATTCTTACAGCAGGGTCAAGGGTTTTTTTTCTTTCTGTTTTTTATAATGGCTTTTTTCAGGTTTTCAGGATTTATCCAAAAAAAACAAAAAACAAAAAAACACTTGCTCGGTTGATGCTGACGAATACAGAAGTTAAACCTGAAAAAAAAAAAAAAAAAAGTCAGCTGTGCTCTTTAATGAAAAAACATTTCAATTTTACAATTTACAGTACATTACAGCTACAGCTTAGAGCAAACATTTTTCATTTGGAATGCAAAAGCTTTGTAGTCATGTGCACAAGCTTTCATGTACAACGAAATTCTTAGTTTGGACATTCTTACGTATGAGGCAGTAGTTTTCAAATAAAAGAAAAATAATAACCAATACAATAACAGCCACGATTAAAAAAAAAAAAAAGAATATAAAAATCAAGGCAGTTAAAAAAGAATACATCTAGGTAATATTGTGCATGAAGGAGAAGTGTGTATAATAAATACAATATAAAGTATGTAAAATGTATTAAATAGAAAATATAAACTTCGTATAACCATATGTTGCGCTGAATATAATGTGTGTGGGATGTATAACACAATCCTACACAGAGACTGTAGAGATTTGTGTGAGGTATTTACAGTATGTAAGATAATGTGCATCGCTGGAAGTAAATAACAATATAGCATAAAAAATAGTAAATACATAACTATGGTTCAGACATAAATAATAGTGGTGGTAAGATCCAGATTTATTTATTGCAGATGGATATTCCTTGTCACAAACTACAGTATTTAATAAATTCAAACACAAGACTTGACACCCTGAATTTTTCAATGTGGTTGCAGGTATGGAGACAAGCAGTGGAGTGTGTGTGAGCCCTGTCAGGCTATCCATAAACCGCAGTGTGACCTGAGCCAGGAGACGTCTGACCCGCGCCAGTGGTACTATGCAAGAGTTCAGGCTCGATCCTCCAAAGGTCTCTCACCATGGGTTACAAGCGCCAGGTTTTACCCTCAGTGGGACAGTGAGTGACAAACATGTTTTTTTTTAATCTCTATATTATGTTTCTCCTGTCCTGTGTGGATCCTGATCTGAAGGGGGTTTTTTGGATAGTGGATATGGATAAAAACTGCACTGCACTGCAAAACTATATATATATATATATATATATATATATATATATATATATATATATATATATATATATATATATATATATATATATATATATATATGTAAAAGGCATTTAGCAAATGGAAATATCTTAAAGATACTCAAACTATCTTATTTCTTATTGTATTGCCAGATAATCTTTCTAGAAATGCTTGAAATGAGCAAAATCATGCCTACAGGACAAGATTATTTCAAATCTGAAATTAGTACAATTGTAATTGTAATCTTAAACTAGGAAATACTAGATCAATCTGACTATATTAAGCTTGACATAATCACATGTGTATTTAAATACACTGATAAATGGAAATACCTGTGCTAACAAAAAACCTCAACTCAAATTATGCCCTTTGTATCACAGCCACTTTCAGCCCACCAAAAATCAAGCTGAATGTGACACAGCAAGGCATTGTGGTCTGGATCAGACCTCCACGGACCCCTCCACAGGGACAGAGGAACAGCAGGATCTCAGTTACAAAACTACTGAAGCTGACATTTAGGATTTACATCATGCATGACGGGGTGGAGCAGGTACAGTAAATAAAACCTAAAGCCCTCTTCAGTTCATCAGGCAGATTTTATACCAAAAAAAAAAAAAGATGCAGGTTTGAGTAGTTAACAGGTGTAAAACATGTCATTTTTCATTCGTTTCCCCAAAATATATATGCGTTGATTCCAAATGGCTGATTCTGACCACGTACTAGATGTTTGTTTTTGTTTTTTAAATTCCTACTTTTCCCCACTCCCTATAATAGCATTCAACTGTAGAGCTGCAACTTCATTTCACTTACGAGTACACTTCTACTGGTTTCTGGTTTGCAGCTGTATATGCAGTTATTATGTTTTATTTGTACCTGCTTGCGATATGTTTTAATGATCTTCATTGGTCCTCTTTCCTAAAATAAAAACGAATTCATAATCGAAACCAATGTGACTGTAACCAGGATAAAAAAAAGGTACTAAGGAACATGTATATAAAATGTAAACTTGCTGATATAGTGACGTTTTTGGGTAAGGAGATAGGGTTTTTTTGTGATCAAATGTTTTTTATTTAAACCCATACTAACAAATACAACAGTGTTTAACAGAGTGCAAACATATTTTAATGTCTGTGTGCGCAGAGTCTGCATGTTCTCCCCGTGCTTTGGGGGTTTCCTCCCCCAGTCCAAAGACATGCGTTGTAGGCCGACTGGCATCTCTAAATTGTCCATATTGTGAATGGGTGTGTGAGTGTGTGTGCAATTGTGCCCTGCGATGGGTTGGCACCCCGTCCAGAGTGTCCCCTGAGATAAGCTCCAGGCTCCCCGTGACACTGTGTAGGATAAGCGGTACAGAAAATGGATGGATAGATGGATAGACAAAACCTTAGACAAAAGAAGAATAAACAAAAACTAAGCAATGCACAGGGGCATGCCAGTATCAATTTTCATGATTGATATGTTTAGAAATGAGAGCTCTTGAGAGCAGTTGAGAGCTCTAACAGTACTATATCTTGAAATTGTGCTAGCCATTTTTGGGTAGGAGATGTGTATTTAACATTGATGGAAGGAGTCTCCAGTGTCAGTCCTTTGTAACAGTCAGTACATTTTCCACCACAGTAATTTTCAGGACAGAGAGTTTTGAGCTTTCCGGTCTCTCGGTAGACAACCTGCATTATTTAAAAATTATTTTTTTGTGATAGCAGGATCTTGTCTTGCAGATGTTCCACAACATTAAATGTAAATATACAGGTGCATCTCAATAAATTAGAATGTCGTGGAAAAGTTCATTTATTTCAGTAATTCAACTCAAATTGTGAAACTCGTGTATTAAATAAATTCAATGCACACAGACTGAAGTAGTTTAAGTCTTTGGTTCTTTTAATTGTGATGATTTTGGCTCACATTTAACAAAAACCCACCAATTCACTATCTCAACAAATTAGAATATGGTGACATGCCAATCAACTAATCAACTCAAAACACTTGCAAAGGTTTCCTGAGCCTTCAAAATGGTCTCTCAGTTTGGTTCACTAGGTAAGCCACAAACATTCATTGCCAAAGAAGCTGGCTGTTCACAGAGTGCTGTATCCAAGCATGTTAACAGAAAGTTGAGAGGAAGGAAAAATTGTGGAAGAAAAAGATGCACAACCAACCGAGAGAACCGCAGTCTTATGAGGATTGTCAAGCAAAATCGATTCAAGAATTTGAGTGAACTTCACAAGGAATGGACTGAGGCTGGGGTCAAGGCATCAAGAGCCACCACACACAGACGTGCCAAGGAATTTGGCTACAGTTGTCGTATTCCTCTTGTTAAGCCACTCCTGAACCACAGACAACGTCAGAGGCATCTTACCTGGGCTAAGGAGAAGAAGAACTGGACTGTTGACCAGTGGTCCAACATCCTCTTTTCAGATGGGAGCAAGTTTTGTATTTCATTTGGAAACCAAGGTCCTAGAGTCTGGAGGAAGGGTGGAGAAGCTCATAGCCCAAGTTGCTTGAAGTCCAGTGTTCAGTTTCCACAGTCTGTGATGATTTGGGGTGCAATGTCATCTGCTGGTGTTGGTCCATTGTGTTTTTTGAAAACCAGAGTCACTGCACCCGTTTACCAAGAAATTTTGGAGCACTTCATGCTTCCTTCAGCTGACCAGCATTTTGAAGATGCTGATTTCATTTTCCAGCAGGATTTGGCACCTGCCCACTCTGCCAAAAGCACCAAAAGTTGGTTAAATGACCATGGTGTTGGTGTGCTTGACTGGCCAGCAAACTCACCAGACCTGAACCCCATAGAGAATCTATGGGGTATTGTCAAGAGGAAAATGAGAAACAAGAGACCAAAAAATGCAGATGAGCTGAAGGCCACTGTCAAAGAAACCTGGGCTTCCATACCACCTCAGCAGTGCCACAAACTGATCACCTCCATGCCATGCCGAATTGAGGCAGCAATTAAAGCAAAAGGAGCCCCTACCAAGTATTGAGTACATGTACAGTAAATGAACATACTTTCCAGAAGGCCAACAATTCACTAAAAATGTTTTTTTTATTGGTCTTATGAAGTATTCTAATTTGTTGAGATAGTGAATTGGTGGGTTTTTGTTAAATGTGAGCCAAAATCATCACAATTAAAAGAACCAAAGACTTAAACTACTTCAGTCTGTGTGCATTGAATTTATTTAATACACGAGTTTCACAATTTGAGTTGAATTACTGAAATAAATGAACTTTTCCACGACATTCTAATTTATTGAGATGCACCTGTAAATAGATAAAACTATATAGTGTTGTTTATTAATAAATAAAAAAAAAATTGCACATGCTATAGTGGGACAGTTATAGACATTCAGCTGATTATGTAGCTTTCCTCCACTTGGACTTTTCTTTAGTGATCAAAAATCATCAAATACACTATATGGCCAAAAGCATGTGAACACCTGCCCGTTACAGAAATATGCAGTTCTTCCCCAAACTGTTGGACATCCACAATTGTATAGGATGTCTTTGTGTGCTTTAGCATTACAATTTCCCTTCGCTGGAACTAAGAAGCCCAAACTTGTTCCAGTATGACAGTGCCCCTGTGCACAAAGCGAGCGAGTGGCCTGGACAGAGCTCTGACCTCATCCCCACTGAACACCTTTGAGATGAACTGAAACACCGACTGCTCCCCAGGTCTCCTCACTTGACACTAATCCTCTTGTGGCTGAACGAGCACAAATCCTCACATCTATGCTCCAAAATCTATTGGGAAGCCTTCCCAGAAGAGTGGTGGTTATTGTAAGAGTGAATGTCAGGTGTCCACTTACTTTTGGCCATATATGTGAGCATAATGTCTCATATTTCCTGTAAACATTCTCCATATGTACCAAATTTCACCCGCAGATCCATGAAACCGAAGGCTGCCTGAAGAAAGTCCTGATTGAGCGCGTAAGCCCTCAAACGACATACTGCGCACAAGCTGTAACCGTCATGCCCTTCTCGGGCCTTACAAGCCCGAGGAGTCCCAAGTCCTGCATCAGCACCTTGTAAAGCTTCGCACAGATGCTGTATACATCTCTACAGCAGCGGAGACATTTGAGACGGCTGCCGGTGTCCATCACACAGTCCTGCCTTTATGTTTGTCTACACAGTCCACAGGGAGCAATAGCAGGTTAGGGGAGGGATGAACCTGCATGCTATACATAAAAACTGATAACCAGGGATTGCTCATTTGGGATATGATCCTGCTGGGAGCTGTTCAGTTTAGGCCTGAACTAAAGACGCCATTTTTGTTCTGGCTAAATTTAGTCTGACATGTGGTACAGGACATGCTTTGTTGGCATTTGAGAGCTGGAGTTTGTAACACAAATGCCTTTATCTGCCTGCAGGCACTGTTTTCATCATCAATGTGCTCTATAACACCAACCAGAAATTTCTAGAGGGTTTTAATATATGTGAAATGAGTAATATATGAAGAATAAATTTATTGCAAACCATCTGATTCATTTTAGTCATCTTTACTTATTTTGAGCTTTGCCGTCTCGCAGCTCCAGGGTTTCTGACTTCATTCTGAGCTCGGGTTACCATCTGTGTTGAGTTTCACATGGTCTCCTCATGGGTTTCCTCTGGGTTCTCCAGTTTCCTCCCAAAAACATGGTAGGTCAATTAGTGACTCTAAGGGGCCGTTTACAAGACATTTTCAAGTAAAAACGGAAAACTTTTTAATCGTCTTGGCTGTCCGTTTACACGACAACGGCGTCTTGAAATGCAAACTTTTGAAAACGGGTTTCAAGGTGGAAGTTTTTGAAAACGATACCGTTATCGTCTCCGTGTAAACATACAAAAATTTGATTTTGTGAAAACGATGACGTCGTGTGCATGCGTATTACGTGTTCAGTCTCTAGCAGGGGTCGGGAACATTTTTTCAGAGGGTCAGAAGAGCCATTTTTTCATTTATAGTTAATGTGTTTGTTTCGAAAGAGCCATTGCAAAAACCTCTTCTATCTCTCTCTCTCTCTCTCTGTGTGCATGGAGACTCACCCAGCGCAAGAGAAAAAAAAATTATATCCGTGCTCTTTTCCCCCTCTATCTCACGTGCCATCATGACAGTGAGGTCATGCAGTGTCTTATTTTCTGAATGATTTTCTCATTCTTCGGCAAATCCGCAAACAGTTCAGTTTCCATACTCAACATGCATGACTTTACATATACTCAGTAAAAAGTTTTCCTTGTCTTACAATCTTCAATGAGCCAGCATTCAGGCTTCCAGTTGCCCCTGTCCTGCTTGCAGCTGCACGCCTTCCTTCGGCTTTCGCCCACCGGCTACTTTTTTTTTTCTTACTGTGCAAATCAGACACAGCAGAGCAGTAGTGCGTTCAATAAACACACACGTTTCAGTCTAGTCACTTTGACATTTTCGATGCTCCTCTGAATTACTTTCATTAACTGAATTTTCATCAACGTCGGTAGGCTGTACAACAAATCAATCGTAATTGGCTTTGCATTTTGTGCAGGAAACTGACTCCTAGTGCTAAGTTTTTAACGATGATATGTTGGGGAAGGACGAGATACCTGGCGAGCCACAAGATTTTTGTCAAAGAGCCACATGAGTACTTCAAAACAACACGCAAGACATTCAAAACTACATTAACAGATTACAGGACTGTCTGTGCTGCATAATACAGCGTTTTTACTCGTTTTCGCAGATCCGTGTGAACGGGGATCGTTTCGATCGTTTCGGAAAAACTTTTCCGTTTTTAGTACATAATTGTCGTGTAAACGTACCCTTAATGATCCCTAAATTAGCCTCACACCCAGTTTCTGGGATTAGCTCTGCCCAGAACTCTGACCAGGAGAAAGCAGTTATTGCCAGGTTTCTAAACATAGGTTATTGTAGGTTTTCAAGGTAACCTTTTATATGCAGTCCTGTCTGAAAGTATTGGAACGGCAAGGCCAATTCTTTTGTTTTTGCTGTACACTGAATATATTTGGGTTTGAGGTCAAAAGATGAATATGAGAAGACACATCAGAATTTCACCGTTCCTATCCTCATATTTACAGCCACGTGTTAAACAACTTAAAACATGGCACGGTTTGTGGCAGACTACCCAATTTTAGGCAAGCAAAAGTATGGTAACAGATAGTCTCAAAGTTATTAAAGTAAATAACACTTAACATTTGGTTGCAAAAACTGCATCAAGATGTCATCACCAATCTTTTACATTTTTATTTTGTGATGCTTTTCCAGACTTCCAGATACTACACTTCCTTCAGTTGTTGTATGTTTTGGGGGGTTTCTCCCTTCAGTCTCCTCTTCAGGAGGTGAAATGCATGCTCAATTGGGTTAAGGTCTGGTGATTGATGTGGCCAGTCTAAAACCTTTCACCTTTCCCCCCCGATGAAGTCCTTTGTTGTGTTTTTTTTGTGGGTCACTGTCTTGATGCATGATGAAGATCCTCCCAATTACATTGGCAGATTGTTTCTGTAAACTTCCGAATTCATTCTGCTGCTGACATCATGAGTTACTTCAATAAAGTGAGCCTGTTCCTGAAGCAGCCATGCAAGCCCAAACCAAGACATTACCTCCACCATGTTTCACAGATGAGCTTGTATGTTCTAGACCATGAGCAGATCCTTTCTTTCTCCAAGAATAGATGTTCAGAGCCATTTATTGTTTAAATAAATCAGTCTAACAGGACACACCCGGGTAACAAGAAACACCTGTCAGTCACATGCACCAATATTTTTTGATCACTTGGGGGAAAAAAATGGGCTCAACCAAAAGGTGCCATGTTCTAACTTGTCTAATTTACATCTAGATATAAATATGAGGAAATGAAAGTTGAAATTGTGATCGGTCATCTCATTCATCTCAAACCCAAATCTATTCTGTGTACACCAAAAACAAAAGAAAAGAATGGGCCTTGCCGTTCTGATATTGTCATAGGGGACTGTATACACATACACACAAATTGAGTGTTAGAGACTTGTATGGAACATGCCTAGCCAACACAGTGTCTTACATAGAGCACACCTTGCATAGCAACAGAGAAAACTAGCTACAAGTATACAATAAATCAGATGACTTGAGGAATAAAGGATTTATTGGTCACTTGAGTATAGCAGTGATTCTGGGATGAACCCTTTCCAACGGTCACTGGCGCTGTGATCTAAAACAGTACTAGCAAACCACCTCAACATTGATTTGGTCATGTGGCTCAAACAGACACTAAAATAATTGAGTAAGTCATCATAATCATTATATATATATACATACACACACACAGTACATGTGATCCATGCAACAAGTATTGCTTTTAAAAAAAACAAAACAAACAAACAAAAAAAAACAACTTTCACAAACCAAACTGCTGGACAGAAAGGGCAACTTTGGTGAGAAGTTCATCCAGTGGAAAGTGTCTTTTAGTGTCCACGTGCGGTTTTTATTCAAATGTGTAGTCATGACTGCTTGAAAAAATACAATATCTGGTTCTTTACCATCAGACGTGCTACTACTTCATTTTAGTAAAAAATAAAAAAATAATTACAGTAACCCAAACCACACATTTCAGTGTTTCGTTCTCATGGAATCAAATGTGCAACTGCAGTTTCAGCCTCAGTGGTGTCTTGTAAGACTTTGTCATCATAGTCATCATCATCATCATCACCACATTAATTTCACATTTTAAAAACAAATTCTTGTAAATCAGCAGTTCATGATCAACAATCACTATATCAAAATCACAGTGCTACATAAGAAGCTCTTATAAGATGATCACAGGGCATGTTACAACATTTTGACCAAAAACGGATCACAAGGGACAGTCACCTTCATGGACTAGAATCCTTTGCCATTGTGTGAGGTAACGTCACTTTGAATAAGTGGGAATAAATTTCATTCTGTGACGCTACACCTCGTTTTAACCCAAAGCTCAATTGCACCTACACTCTACACTATGCTTATTAATGCATATACTCAGTTTAAGCAGATGGTACAAAATCTATAAACTCAAAGATCTGGACATTTACTTAAACAGATTTTCCGCCGAATGTTCTGGGAGTCATTACAAAATTTTCCTCTCAGCAGATCGTTCTTTTATCAGCTCTAATACACACAAAGGGAAAAAAAAAAAAAAAAAACCAACCCATTTAACTACTTTTTCTAAACGAGCTTAAGGTCTGATGACTGTGGTAACACTTTTGCACAGAAAACACCAAGGAAACAAACATTGTGGAAATGATTTAGATTATACCGTGTTGCTTAGCTTCACTGAGCTTTGAGCTAAAACCTACTTAAGATCACATCAGTGTGTGCCAGCTCTGAGTACACTTAATGAGCTAAAATGGGGCTCTTTACTAGGGGATGGATGCTTAAGATGCGATTCAAGAAACGTTTCAATTAAACAGCCAATTTAGAAGAAGCTTATAGTAATATAAGGAATAAGAAGGGGGGGAAAAAAAATCAAAAACAAAACACCAGTCTATATTAAGTCAAGGAATAAGCTCTCTCAATATTCAGATCTCTCATTACATTTTTGTCCACTAAAACAACATCGGATTTTTAATCAAGATGCTTGATTTAAAAACCAAACATTGTTGGCACAGGACATGTAAATCACTGCCATTCTGTTATTGAATTCATTACCTGCTTTTCAGGTAATACAGTAAAAACACATTTTCAGGCTTTCAGTGAAAACTGTAATGTCTTTGATTGGAAGATGCATTGCACATACCTTATTACCTACATCTGGTATTCCTAATTGAGTTGTTCAAAAGCAAAAGCATTAAATACATTCTAACGTTACAGAATATTTTCAGAGGAATGTCAGTCTGTATTTTATAAGCTGATTGGTCCTATCCTCATGTTGGATAACGTCATGCTGAATAACAAGGGCTCTCTGTGTCCATCATGTGAAAAGTCTGGAACCACGGTGCATCTACAGCTTGTAAACTTGAGAAGTAATATCGGTTTAACTAGATGCAGTAAAAGCACACAGAACTCTATAGCAAGCAGTGGAGACTCACGATCTCGGTATGACGAACAATACTCTGTACCCGTTTCACAAGAGTGGTGAAAAAAGTAAAAGGTCACCTGGGAACAACAGCAACAAGCAAACAACAGCAGCAAACTCCGTGGCGTGGGAACCCAAAGACAGTGAAACCACTAAGAGAATGTAATACTGACTGCACCATTTTAGTCAGAGTTAAAACATGTAAATATTACAGATAGCATAGAAAATCTTACTGTTGGCATAAATTTTAAAGAAAAGCCGATACTGAACAAGCAACGCAGGGGAAGTCACTATGTCACATAACCCGTCTAACTTCCTCAGAGAACTAATATTTTTCCATAAAGAGGTCTGATTCGCTGTAAGCTCACGTCTACACCGTACAGCAGCATGTCTCTACATTCAGAGCAACCGGGGTCAAAAAACAAAACAACAAGCCACATATTTTCATTCTCCAAGTTCAGAATAAACTCGTATAGCCAGGATTATCCAGGTTGAATAAACAACTTTGTTTCTAATCCAAATAAAACTTTACAACTTGTGCACATTCCATATAAAAAAAGGAAAGATCTCGGCATACTACTGTACTTCAAGATTGTGTAGGTGTTAGTGTAAAGACATAATCGGCTACGCACTGGCCATTCTTCATTAAAACGGAATGCTGATCATTTTGCTCATATGTCCGTTCATATTAAATTACTTATCAAAATTAACCGAATATAAATAAAAAAAAAAATTTTAATTTTTTTTTTTTAATTTTTTTTTTTTAAGTACAACATAACTCCAGCAGCAATAGTTTAAAATTGGGCACAAATGCCACAATGAGTCCTGAACACAGAAGAAATTGTCATATAACTATAACTAGATTGAAGTCAGAAAGTTGGGTTGTGCTCTAGGAAGAGAGGAGCAGCAGCTCATTTCAGGAAAAGAACTCCTTTTCCAGTTCAAAGACAGACGGACGACCTGGTGCGCTCTGGATACGGCAAAGGGGAACGGTGCAGTCACGTTTCTGTCCCTCAGTGTCCATGTCTAAGAGAGAGCAGCCCATTTTGACCTCGGAGGACAGCACGATGCCCAGGCTCTGCGCACTCTTCTCTCCAGAGCAGTGACCTAGAGAGTAGCTCTTGTTTCTGCTCCTCAGAAGACCCCAGCAGTGAGGTTTGGCTCTCAGGGACAAAGGCCTGGGCTTGGAGACCGAGTCTGAAGCAGTCTGCTTTTCCTGGCTGCTTTCTCGGTCAAGTTTCTTTTTCTGGGAGGAAGAGACTGCAGGGACTTCAGCAGCAGCGCTAGACATAGAACAGTTGGTACCAGCTGCTGAAACAAAAACACACAGTGTTAAAACCTAACTAAACAGGTACTTTAAATCACTATGCCTGCTTATCTTTACCCTACATAAAATGAATCAGATGAAATGTACTAGGTCATGGCAATATCTAAAAATAGTTATAAAAATATTGTCTTGTTAAAATACACTATATGGCCAAAAGTTTGGGGACACCAGACCATCACCTCCATACGTGCTTTCTAAACATTCCATTCCAGATTTAATCCCTTTGCTGTTATAATAACATCCACTCTTCTAGGAAGGCTTTCCAACAGATTTTGGAAAATGGCTGTGGGGATTTGTGCTCATTCAGCCACAAGAGTGAGGTCAGGCGAGGATTCACAGTCAGCTTTCCAATTTATCGCAGTGTTCAGTGGGGTTGAGGTCAGGGCTCTTTGCAGGCCACTCAAACTCAAACCATGTCTTCATGGAGCTCATTTTGTGCACAGGGGCATTGTTCTGCTGGAACATGTTTTAGTTCCAGTGAAGGGATATCTAAATACTACAGCATACAAAGACTAATTAAATAATTGTGTCTTTCCATACTTATGACACAATTTAGTAACATTTTTCATAAGAGGTTTTTAAATTTCTAAGAATAACGTTACCTCAATTAAAGGGGACCTATTACGCAAAATCCACTTTTACATGGTGTTTGAACATAAACGTGTGTCGGCAGTGTGTACACAACCACCCTATAATGGTAAAAATCCACCCACTCCTTTTTTTAATATTCCCCATAAATCATAAACAGTGTCTCAAAATGAGTCGGTCATGTTTTCTATAACCCCAATTCCAAAAAAGTTGGGATGCTGTGTAAAATGTAAATAAAAACAAAATGCAATGATTTGCAAATCTCATAAATCCATGTGTTATTCATAATAGAACATATCAAATGTTTAAACTGATGAAATGTAACATTTTAAGGAAAAAAAATAAGGTCATTTTGAATTTGATGGCTGGAACACGTCTCAAAAAAGTTGGGACGGGGCAACAAAAGGCTGGACAAGTAAGTGCTACTAAAAAGAAACAGCTGGAGGAACATTTTGCAACTAATAAGGTTAATAGGCAACAGGTCAGTAACATGATTGGGTATAAAAAGAGTATCTTAGAGAGGCTCTCAGAAGTAAAGATGGGATGGAATCTGGATGGAAGCATATGTTGCTCTAAACCTGTATATACCTTTCAGCATTGATGGTGCCTTTCTAGATGTGCAAGCTGCCTATTCCATAGGCACTAATGCACTAATTCTGTAATTCCATTACAGAATTGTGCCCGTTTTTAATGCAGTGCCGTGTGAGGGTCTAAAGATCATGGGCATGCAATATTGATTTTCACCCTTGTCCCTTGCGCACAGAGATTTCTCCAGGATCTCGGAATCTTTTGATATTATGTACTGTAGATTATATGAGATTCATATTCTTCGCAATATTAGGTTGAGGAACATTATTCTGAAATTGTTCAACAAATTTTAGATGCATTTTTTCGCAGATTGGTGAACCCCTGCCCATCTTTACTTCTGAAAGACTCTGCCTCTCCAAGATACTCTTTTTATACCCAATCATGTTACTGACCTGTTGCCAATTAACCTCCAGCTGTTTCTTTTTAGTAACACTTACTTTTCCAGCCTTTTGTTGCCCCTGTCCTAACTTTGTTTAGATGTGTTGCTGCCATCAAATTCATAATTACCTTTTTTTTTTAAACATTTGATATGTTTTCTATGTTCTATTGTGAATAACTTATGGGTTTATGAGATTTGCAAATCATTGCATGCGGTTTTTATTTACATTTTACACAGCGTCCCAACTTTTTTGGAATTGGGGTTGTATCCAATGTGACATCACATTGGAACAGGCCCCGCCCACGACTGGTGATGGACTCTGCACTATTAGCATAGATCCTTCTCTGAGTGAGCTGCACACAGTCCGCCATGTTCTCCGCACTGGGACAGCTACAGTGATAAGAATAATGTCTTAATTTTGTAAGCTTTGTAAGTGTTCTGTTGTTGGCTGTAAGAATAAACAGAAGAGTCATTATGTACTACCGGCATCAGAGCCACTGAATACACAGTGGAGTAGTTTTATTTTTGAAGGAAATGTGCCCCCAAAAATTGCTACATTCCTATATGTTTGTGCGAATCATTTTACACCAGACTGCTTTATGAACGAGGGTCAGTACAAAGCAGGATTTGCTGAAAAATTGATTCTCAAGGATAGACCAATACCAGCTGTTCATGATCCAGCTTCATATCCAGAAGACGCAAGTATCACACTTTATATTTTGTGAATGTTTGCAAATAGCCTGTCTGAATGTGCTTGTTAGCAGATTCCACGGCTAATGCGGCTAAAGTTACCATTGTCTCTGATTGTATTCACAGAGACCAGAGTTATGTAGTCAATTTTATTTTTAACCCGAAAATGCTTACTGTCTGTACAAGTCTATATATATATATATATATATATATATATATATATATATATATATATATGTGTGTGGCTGAACCCCAGTATTTACAGTGTCAGTCATACTGGTTCTCCTGATTTGTTGTTGCCATAGTATACAAAGCACGACCTGTAAAGGGTCCTCTTCTGGAAAGGGGGCGGGGAGCAGCAGCTTATTTGCATTTAAAGAAAGCCACGGAAACAGCGTGTTTTTGCTTCCACCCAAAAAGGGGCATTTACAGCATGGTATAATAAATGATCCATGGGGTATTTTCAGCTGAAACTTCACAGACATATTTTGGGGTCACTTGAGACTTATATTACATCTTGTAAAAAAGGGGTATAATAGGTCCTCTTTAAGCTAATTAGCCACAGACATTTTTTCCCCACAACCTTTTTTACCCAACTTTACCAAGGGTGCCAATAATTCTGATGCTGATTTCAAGACTTAAAGATATTCATGTAAGATATCCCTACAATATGTCTACATGTAAACATTCTCTAAGCAACTAACAAAAATGTAAATGCAACCAGAGGTGATTAATACAAGATACTTCAACTGCAATTCTCACCATTCTGACAGACAGCAGGACTGGATTTCTTTCTCCTGAGCCGGGACACAGAGCTGGTGCCATGCTCTGGTACTAACGGAGGGCAGAGATTATTAGTTCTGCCACCATTTCTGCGGCTCTGGTTGATATTGTAGAGTCCAGTGCCATTAAGTGGTGCCTCAGCTACAGGGCTGTTCTCAGGACCTTCAGAGTCCACGTGGAGGAGACACTTGGTGGAGTTACACTCTGAGATTGAGGACATGGCCAGCAGGTTGTCGTCCCTGTGTGGGCTGGAACTGCGCCGAAAACGTGTCGCACGCTGAAACAGGCCTTCCCGTTTCCTCCTGTCTTCTCGAGGCTCCACCTCATCGGTGGGTGTGGCCTTGTGGGCATCACGCAGGTCCATGCCCAGAGCCACAGCTGCTAGGAGTGAGGCACAGCCGTACAGCACAGTGTCCGTGCGCCGCCGCCCACCTGCACGCTTCAGACTGTTGGTGGGTGTGTGCTGAGGCGTTGAGCTTGTTGAGCTGGTGGATGTGGCTGGCTCCTCCTGGCTCTCGGCCCCGCCCCCAGGCCCCTCACTCTGCTCGTCCTTCCACAGAGGTAGATCAATATAGACCTGATTGGGGAACTTGAGTTGCTTTGGTTTGCTGTCTGAACTGTCCAGAAAGCTTGTTTCATCTTTAACTGTGCCTACACAGGAAAGGTTCATTATGTCAGGGTTATTGCAGGTAAGCAAAGAATGAGGGGGGGAAAGGAAAAAAAAAAAAGTTTCTTGTTTACCCTGCTCGGCAAATAATGCAGCCAGTGGAACAGATTTCTGAGATTTCAGCAGTGTAGTAGACCAAGGATTGTTTCCATCTGAGAGCGGCCGAACTCTGGAAGCCAAGTAATCATGTCAGCAATGCAGGAGCTTAAGACCTTGAGCTCAGTTCAGTACAGGTCAGGGCAGATTTGCATCCATCATGGTTAGTTTTAATGTTTAAGTTATCTACAAAAAAAACCCTCAGTACCAAAATGTTAAAAGATATCTGGATATTAAAGCTGAGAGGATCCAAAAGTGGTTCAGAGGATATTAAAGAAGTTGGAGGTGGTTATAAAATTAAAGGAACGGCAAACTGGAGTATATTTAGAATGCATTTAGTAAGAAAGATGCAACCGTTTACACCTTATTAATATCTTACCTTCTTAATATCTTAATAAGATATTAATATTCTGCAAGCGTTTGTTACTTGTAAGGCATAAACTACTGTGTGTTATTTGAATAAATTCAATTTCTTTATCTTCTTGATTCTACTGTAAGAATATGCAAACTTTTGCATCTGTTTGTAATAATGGAATACGACATTTGAAGTGTGATCACAGACAAGGACTGACATTTCTCTGACTTAGTAAAGCGTAACAAACGAATAACTTGCTTACTCAAACCTCACTTATAACTGAAGTTTAAGGGCAGCTGTTGAACTCAGTCTATAGATGTTTAAAATAACTGGCTTACTGACCTGGGGCATAGTTTATCAAAATGTGAGGTTGTGACCCCACGTGTGGTCTCTGAAGATGTGGATTGGGTTGCAGGAGATTTTTAACAACCATTACTTATAACAGTGTCCAATCTTATCCGGAAAGGGCCGGTGTGGATGCAGGTTTTCATTCCAACCAAGCAGAAGCCACACCTGAGTCTATTGAAAGCCAAGATCAACTGATTAAACAGCTGGAATCAGGTGTGGCTTCTGCTTCTGCACTCACTCTGGCCCTTTGTGGATATGACACGCCTGGTTTTTAATGTAGTTCTAGCATATACCCTTTTTTTGTGGGGGTCAGTCTTGGTCAGTTCCCACCCATCATTTGGGTCTCCCCTATAATACGACAGCTCCCAACCTGGGAGGGTGAAGGCTATCACATGCGTCCATAAAGCTAGCCAACAGCATGTTTTCGATCTGCAGCTCATGCTGCACCATGGGGCAGCGTAACAGACTTGCAGAAAATGCTATCCATCCCATTCCACATGCATGAGCTCACAGATGCCATGATTGACTAGTGTCACTGTAGGAGTCACATATGAAGGAGAAAGTATATAAACTTATAAACTAGCATATAAACTTAATTAATGAAATATTTAATAATAACCAACTATTAAAATTATTAATTATTACAAATTTAATAATAACCAGGACTTGATTTTCCTGTCACAATTAAACTTGCCTCCTGTTTCAGTTTTTATAAATCTGCTGGTCAGTGGCATCAAAAACATGAACAAATAAAGATCAGTGGTAAACCTTTCAGCACTGTTTCCGCTCTCCTTGGTCTGAATGGAGCTCGGTCCCCACGTGCGAACCTTCTTCTTTATGCCCTTCTTCTCATCCTCAAACTCCTCAGGCTTATAGGTGGTGCTCCTGCCCCACGTCCTGTTGCTCTCGTCCAGAGTTACTGCAGTGGTGAGAAGTGTATATTATTAAGGCCAAGGTTCCCAATCGGTGGGTGAAACATCTACCAAGCAGGCGGCCTTGCGGTTACAATTTCCTTTTATTCAGCATGAAATGATTTGCACTGTGTCTGAAACTATATCCTATTCAATATTATAGTGGAATATTTTTAGAGTGGTGTCCAAAAAAACACAGTGCACAAACGATGAACTTTATTAAAGGGAACAGAATTAGCTAGTGTTCAACACAGTGATCTTGATTTTCCTACATAAGCAATAGTGATTAGGGTACCATTTCCAACACAGTTGCACATTTTCCAAGTTATGTTGGTTTACTGATTACAGGCAAAAGACAGAATCTTGCTTTGTGTAATTATTCTGCATTGTCAGCATACTTCTGGAGTATACCCTACAAAATGTTAGTTATGCTCTGGTGAAACCTAACAGCTCGTGAAGCTGATTACAAAAAGCAAGATGGTGTCCTTGGAGCATCACCACACACTGCTTGTCTCACTCACTCTCACACTCTCTCACACACACACACACACGACTGGTGAAATGTGAAGAGAAGCAGCACAGATGTAAATGAAACTTCAAGCCGCTTAGTTTGAACCCCGCTGTAAGTGATAATTGGTTTAAAATAACGGATTAACTGCACCACACAGGTATGAAAGCCAAGCCCTTGTAATGAGAGAAACACGAGAAAAGGAGCCTTAGCATCGCTTGTTCCTTGCCTTTCCTCCCTGTACGAGGTTTAAACTCGTTCGTGATATCCACATCTTGGTGATAAACATATATACTGTTCCTTTGTGTAGAGTCACTGGAACAGCTCACTAAAGGGAAAGAACAGTGTGAAACAATGTATGCTTGTAAACTGATCAAAGTTACAATGTCTTCCAATGTACTTCGATTGTGAAGTACTAAAGTTTTTGTATTTGACAGCTGTCTCCTGAATGGACGGCAGGAACTTTGATGATAATAATAATCATCATCATCATCATCATCAATATGGGGTTTGTATGATTATCACATTCCTATTCTTTAGGTAGTAGGGCTGCACATTTAATTTTTTTTTTTTTATTGTGATCACAATTTTGGTTTCCTCCGAAAATTAAATAATTGATAATGCTCAAGACCATTGACTAATCAGCTAACATGAGTTTTCTTATTGACTGATGCATTAAAACACAACTTCCACATTCATATGTTTTAACTTTCTAACTGCATGCGCTCGGTGGTGGCATAATTATTTATTTCTGAATTGTGAGGCTAACAGGGTTCACAATTAATTAGTATTTTAAAGATATACTAAATCACTGTGACTTTCCTGCAATTTTACACCTCGTCCCACTCAAAATCACTATATGCCCGACCCAAAAGTAGGCAATCCTACCTTTATTTACTGGCAGAGTCAGGCTAGTGCAATATCCATACAAATTATGAAAAGGTACACAAAACACACCAGTTGACCACAAATCATTTGTGGTCAAAACTCTGATTTTCCCACCAAAAATTAAAATTCTGATAGTAAATGAATCCACTACTACTATCAGAACAAGCCAAAAAAATATCTTTGCTCTTTACCATTTGTCACCTTTTTTGATGTGCTTAAAGGGCTTGATGTGCTTAAACAGAACAATGAAAACATTGGCACTGTTCAATTTTGGATAAATCAAACAACTAGTAGCAGCAGAGCAAGCATTACTGACAGACTCAGGAGCTGTGAGTAGCTGCAAATATGCAAAAAACAAACCCATGGATAATGTTTTAGATACCGCTGTCGCTCGTTCTTATTGCTAGTCGCCAAATTGTTTTGTTTCTCATTTGCATAAAGTTAAACTTCACTCAGTGCGGTCACTTACCCTACACACTTCACGTCACTTTTGGTCGTTTTGCCCTCACTGCAAATAAATAACTCCGTGGACACTTTGTCGCATTACGCTGCTGCCAGTGTGAATGCAGGGTAAAGTTGAAATGGAATGGAAAATAATCATGATTATAATTTTAGCCATTTTCATATAGCTCTAGAAGCTAGAAACCATATTTGGTAATAAAACGTTGGCAAACCCAGTGTCGAGCTCAAATGAAGTAACCCAAACTGAGGTGCACGAAGTGTGTATGTATGTGTGTGTGAAACCAGTACGTACGCTGGATGGCCCGGAGGCGGGGGATGAGCGTGGGGCTGCTGGGAGGACTGGAACTGGTGCTGTTCAGGCTCCTCCTCTTCTCCATCGATGGTGAAGCCTGCACTGTGATCTTATGCTGAAAATCTGAAAGTGCAAATACACATTAACAATCAAAAACTAGTCAACAGACTTCTCTAAAGCAGTGAACACACACCAGCATGCATAACAGAAGTCACTTAAAGCGGGCCACCTGAGGGCAAGCTGATGCGGTTGCCATCCTTCAGCTTGAGGCGACTGCGCTTAAACTTGCCCTTCCTCTTCTTGACGTTGGGCTTGTCCTTGTTCAGTTGGAAAATGAGGATGTTAAGCTCACGCTCCAGCACATTGATCTCTCGCTCAGCCAGCTGTTGCTCCCTCCTCTTCAGTAGCTCCTCATGCGATTTCTGCTGCAGTGCCGCCCGCATCAGCTCCTCCTCACGAGAACGCAGCTCCTGGAGGAACATAGAGAGAGAAAGATTAACGACTCGCTACAGGCGATGGAACTGCTTAACATCACAAGATTAACTCTACAAGAATAATTCAACCTGAATACAGCGAGATCAAGCAAACAGAAACCATGACATCTGCCTCTAGGTTTCTCAATGAAATATTGCAGAGGAAATAAATAGGGGGGGAAATTAATATATAAAAATAAACCACCCAAAAAACAGTGAAGATGGTGTATGTTTATTTCCCCTCATCAGGAACATTTTTCCTGCCAATGTCCCATAAAGGGCCTTTTGTTGATCGCTGATCCGTGAACAACATCTCCACTAACAGTAACTAACTTATATAACTCATTCAGCGTTACAACTGAACACACTGTAGCCACCCCAAGAAGTGTCCGAGCAGTCTGACAAGCTTAAATGTTAACACACACAAAACACACATTTTCCTATAACCACATCTGTTACTTATGGAGAACATTTAATCCCTTGGTAAATGTTATATGTACTGAGTCACAAAACTCAAAGTGACAACTGAAAAAACACATCTGGGAGGATTTATAACTCATGGCTTCTATATGTACCACAGACACAGGTTGTGCATTATAAATATTTACCGGGTTCGACAACAGCACTCAGTCTCCAGTTACACATGAGTTTTGAATAAATGCCTTTTCTGTTCTTTTATCAGTACAGGATATGTGGTAGAATTCCTGTTTGTGCTAATCCTTTACATATGTGGTAGATAGTGACTAGACTGATAAAGCGCTAGAATACGGGTATTCAACTGAAGTTTGGGAAATTCCAGTTATATAAAACTCCTTGCTTACAAAGGTCCCGATAAACGTATATGAAAGGCTATGAAAACTCTTCTCTTTCTTGATGAGCTGTCTCAAGCTAAATAAATGCATAAATGCATGTGGTTGGCGATAACAAGCAGCAACAGAGGATTTGGCTATCAAAGCTGTGATGGGGCGTGTTTTAAAAAAAAAAAACAAAAAAAAACGAGGTGTCCATGGATCCACACTTCGAAAATCTACTGGAAACAGTAGAACATCCGGGTACCTTTGGGATACTCATTTGAACATAGTACGATTTGGGACACACTAATTCTATGGAAATATGGAGTGAACCATTTGAGACACCAGGCGTGCCATTGTGACATGACTCAACTCACTCAGTGAGAACCAGCAAGTATTTAAAAGCAAATAACGAACTGACCTTCTCTTTTGTTCGCAGTTCATCAAACATCTCCTGGATCTCCTCCCTCCAGTCCTCCTGCATGGAGTGGAAGGAGTCCTGCGGCATGGTGGCCATCACGGCCTCCTCTATGGCCGTCAGCTGCTCCAGGATGGTGGCAAACATCGGTCGGATGTGGGGATCCTGCTCCCAGCATTCTGAGGTCATAGACATTATGCATTAAGCTGGAGGGTACAGTTAGTCATCATCTTTAACCACCCCCCCCCCATCCAAATTACTACACTGCAAAATGTTTCTAAATTATTGTGTCAGTGGGGGTGGGGGGTGGGGCGTGGTTGAGCATTGGCTACAGACAGACAGGAGGTGGGTAGGACCGGCAGGTAAAGCATGATGATTCTTATTACCGCCAGCCTACTTATGTATACTTTTTGTGTTTTCAGTGAGGGAGATAGAGCTGGCAGAGCTCACACATGTTTCTCTCCCACACATACACACACTCACAGAATGTGATCTTGAGCTCTAGGTGAACTTTACTTTGAACTTGTACGATACAAAAGCCATGAGCGAGTGTTGGCCCTTTTGGGTGGTATTTCTTTTGGCTGAGTTTTTGGAAAACACACTGAAAAGCGTCAGTGAAAATAAAAAAGTGAGCCTGAAGCTCCATAGCAAATCTGACTGTCTCCTGAGTCTCCCTATTTACACACATGCCATGTTCTACAGATATATATATAAAAAAAAAAAAACACGAGTCCCTCGTTCCCTTGTGGCTAACTGATTAGATTGGTAAAGTTAAATGTTACAATGTTGTTCATGGAGACTATTCAGCATTCACTAGCTTCACAAAAGCAGAGGACATAATAATGCATCTCTTTAGTTTTTTTGTGTGAAAATACTGAAGATAAAAATAATTAACTAATGACACATACCTTCCATGAGCTTGGCAAAAAGCTCGGGGCAGGTGGATGGAATGGGTAGGGTTAACTTGTTGACAGCCACTCCATAGGCAATTGCCAACCCATCAATTCCACGGTAAGGTACCTCCCCAGTCAGCAGCTCCCAGAGAAGCACCCCATAACTAGGAAGAGGGAAACACATCTGTATGAGGTTCCTTCTGCTAATGCGTACAGCCTCATGGGCCCAAGAAATAAAGATATAAGAAGTAAATAATTAGGTGTTACATTTTACTCTGGCATTGAAAGTAGAGGAAAAGACTGGACACAATAAAGACACCGCACTTTATAATCATTAGTAGCAATATTATGCTTACATTTTTCTCAATGCCTTTCCAATTTTCCCCCCATGCACACACCTCTGGACTTCCATCTAAGCGTTCTTTTCATCTCCCTCAAAAAAAGTTATCATCTCAACTCACTGTTTTTTGTAATGTTTTAAAGACAGGTTTGTAAAAGGGCTTATGAAGTCAATCAGTCCTTGAAAGTCTCCATTTTACATTGTGCTAGTACGGGTTTGTGCATTTGCTTAATGCACAGCACTGCATACACATAGTTGAGATTTTGGTGCTGTGTATGTTGGTCTCTGAGAATTTCAAGAATTACCCATACAATTACATCTATCATTACAGTAAGATAAAATCATCTGAGGATCCTGAGGATGAGCAATAAACTCCATTAAAGCTTCTTTGGCTAAATTAAAGTGTGATCATTTTTCATTTTTTTTATTTTTACATTAAAAAGTAATCTGGAGTTTGAGAAAGAAACATTAGTAGTAGAACTTTAGTAGGGGGCATACTGGCCCAAAATGTGTGCTACTGTACAGTTTAAATGCTCATGGTATAAGAATCACATTATACTGTGATACAATGTTCATAAGGACCATATGTATTGACTGATGCGTGTTATTCTTTGGTTCCCAGTTGAATGAATATTAAAAGCAAAATGAACTTCATATTCATAATGTTCTTTAAACTCAATCTGAATATTAAACTTGTTGAATTTACAAAAACAAAACACAAACAAAATGAAATTTAAGCTTACTCTTTATTGAGCAGTGCATCCTGAGTGGATTGTTTGTAATACGATGTTTTCTTATTTTAAAGTGTTCCATAACATAATTCTTCTTAAGGTATGGATTTTATACATGCTATAATATAACAGGTGCACCAGATCAACTGTCAGATCACCCACTACTATGCGACAACGTCGTCTTATTATTCATAACAGTGTGCTCTGACAACATTCAGACATCATTTGTATTCATTTAATGTATTTATTTATTTCAGTATACTGTCTTACCTCCATATATCACTGCCTTTGGAGAAGAGGGAGGATTTGATGACCTCAGGAGCCATCCACGAGTACGTGCCAGCAGCACTCATTTTAGTAGTCTTGTGCCACTCTCTAGCCAAGCCAAAGTCAGTGATCTTCAGTGTCTTCCTACCAATGTCATTGTTCTCAATTCTTTCAAGTATTAAAACTGTAGGGGGAAATAGAAGGCAGACACACAAATGATAAATACAGCATATGTTTCAGAACAGTTACAAAAGGTTTTTGTCTTGTTTTGTAAAAGCAATCCTTGGCTTTGGTATCTGGAAGCCTCAACATTGAATTTTAACCAGAACAAGAACAGGCATCTAAAATTAACTCTACTCTAAATATTGAGTCATTCATATAGCAAAAAAAAAAAAAAAAAAAAAAAAAAAAAAAAAATTCACTCTATTAGGTGTTTTCAGGAAATGAAGGAACTACAGCAACAGCCAAACCTGTAATTATACAAATTACACCATCAGAAAACACAAAGTATTGGGGCCGTGTATGATATAGTGGTGAAGAGAAGATGCCATGTTGCACCGTTTGTGCAGTAGTTCAGCGGAGGTCATTATGTGAATCTGTGCCATTCTGAAGAATTGGGGTCATGCTGGAAAGGAACCTCTTTCAGTTTTAAACGTTGGCATGATAGCCCTGCCTCCCACTTTGCTACACCTCCATCTAATCTCTACCAACAACAAAACCAAGGTCACCAAGCTGTGGTCGTCTGTCCCTATCTGCATTCCACTCTACAGTTAAAAACACTGATACATTTTTGCACGTCACGACCTTGAATCACTCAGCGTACAGATATGTGAAAAAAGCAAACAGGACAGCTTTATCTACAGTTTTATTCAGGCACATCATAGCTTATGATTTAAACCATAACACCACTCACATGGTACAAGTAGAGACCCAGGCAAAGTCCTAGACTCTACTGCTGCCTGCTGTGATATCAAATATCTACAAAGAAAGGTCAATATTGTTGAACACAATTCACTCTTCATTTGAATTTTACTGCGGTCCATGTACATCACATACGTAATGAGTCGTTTCTTATTGCTCAGGTCTGTCCGTCTTCTTCGACCAAAGTGCAAGTCATTGTATGAGATTCGCTGTATTGTGCAAACGCTTCAATTGATTTATTTGTTCATCTAGACATGGCTGTAGCTTAAAACGTGCGTGGGAATTTCCCTCTTTGCAAACGCTGGGGTTGTAGGAATGGTCAAAATCGAGTGCACCATCTACAATCCCGTAATGAAATTCAGCCCCTGGTAACCACAGAAATATAGTGGGACACTCCCATAACATTACCAATGTTACCTTATCAACAAAGTTATTTTTCAAAAAAAATATAGCTTTGTACATCCTTTCAGTCTAATGCCTTTCTTTATCTTGTACTATTTATGGTTGTGCATATTTGCCTCTTGAAACATTTCCACTTCACCAATATTAAAAGACGTGAGGAAAACCTCAGCATTCAGCCCTATCTAAAAGTAAACAGTGCTAAAAGTTTCAAAGATTTGTGAGAAGGCCTTGACCCTTTTAAAACCCTTTTTCTGAGGCAAGTTACTGCAGGATCTCCTGGGAAAGCCTCTACAACATTTCCCATGAGACTACTATATCAAGATCACCCAAAACAGCGGATCCTGAAGCCAAGATTCATACATACAGTTGTGTGATTGACAAATGACTGTTTATGTTAAAATTAGATTTTAGACCATTTCACAGGAAACAAAAATAATCAGTTGTTCCATCTTAATCAGTATTTACCCTTTTATTACTGAACATGATCTGTGGCTTGTTAGAGCGCTTAGAGAGAGTACTGCAAGTACTGCAGGACAAATACTTTGGTCTAAACTGGTTCACATTTGATAAGTGATGAGTCAGTGAGCTTCTCACAAGCCAGACCATCACATTCACTACAGTCTGGTGCTTTAAAATTAGTCAATATAAAAGGCCAAGAACTGCCTACTTTCACAGAAAGAGGACATTTCACTGGCATCAACCACAGACTTTTCCTGAAGCCAAACAGCAAACATGAAATGATCTTGTTTACTGCTTCAAACAAAACTCTAGATTAACTTGTAAATGATTTTAATCCAATTACTATATCTTGCTTTAAAAAAATTCACTGTATGGCAAGGTTTAAAGTGTACAATAACTATGAGGAGAGCATCTGAAGCAGAGACTATGGAGTTGTTTTCAATTTTATTGTCAATTTTAACAACAAATTCAGAATAGTGGTCCATTTGTCATTTAGACTGGAGCCTAGTTTTTTTTTTAATTTTTTTATTTATTTCCTGAACCCTTCATGAAGATGTGCATAATGGGACTATTTTAATCAGGTTTGGGCAGTTTGCATTAAAGAATGACAGCTGTTTCTCTTAAGAATTCTTAAGACTTATGAAACAGAAAACACCTTTCAAAAAAAAAAAAAAAAGATCTGGCACGTGCACAAGTGTCAGCTTTCACTGGAGTCAAACTTAAGCGTTCTACGATGAATTCATACGTCATACAGCTGCAACCTGAGCGCAGCAAGAGTACCACAAACAGACTAAACTAATAATTAGGTTTATTTCCACAACACCGTTCTGTAATCAGAGAAGGTTTAGGAACCAGTAGTTAAAGCACTGGCAGCAGAACATTGTTAAACTCTTATCCAAAACAGTAATTATGCAAACCCAAAATACACCTCTAAATCTGTAAATGGAATTGGACTCTCTGTAATACATTGGCAACTTGGAAATTGACGCTTCAAATGCTTCAAATCAAACCCACACACACAAAAACATAAAATGCTATTGTAACAAAATAAGCTAGTAATAACTAGGTTTATATAGAAAATGTAATGAATGTTTTTTCTGTTTTTGTAAATTAAATAATATTATTTATATGTATAATATAAATTACAATACCATTACAGTCCGTACAGGATTTCGCCGAGTTTTTTTTTTGTGATTGTTGCGGCCAGAAATGCTTGATTTTGCTGCGGCTCAACATTTGTGATGCAATCAGCAGAGTTTTTTGTGCTTTTTTTGTTGAAAGCTAATTGAATTGGCAAAACTGCAATAGCACCAAATTGTTTTGCACAGTCTTTCACAGTGATGTTTGTTGGTACAGGAGACATTTTATCTGTACTCATGTTCAACGCACATGAATTGAAGAGGGCTTTGGCTGAACGCACATTGTGATAACATCACCACGCATTTTGGCCGAAATTTGCATCTGTGATAAGATCTGTGGTAAATTTGAAATATTGCAAGTTCCTCAAAAATACTGCGAAGTTTGCTTGATTTTGCGTTAACTTCTGCGATCGCAAAATCATGGACGGACTGAAACTAGAATGTCTGATCATTTTTTTAAAAGCATGTTAGTAGAAATTTATAATACATTTTATTTATAATTAGTTCACAGGTTGACAGTTGATGGGGGGAGAGAGAGGATGCCATCCCTCCCACCCAGGCAAGTTTTGCTCCCTTGGCTGTGGCATTGTCAGGGTTTGAACTCATGATCTCCCCATAATAGGGTGAAGGGCTGTCAAATTTTGGCTTCGATACTAAGGTCTAGTATTGCAATTTCTGATACAAAAAAATAAATAAATAAATAAATAAATAAAAATAATAATAATAATAATAATATGGACAAAAAAAAAATCAATATAAAGGGACACATAATTCAGATTGTCGGTGACAAGTTACAGTTTTCTATTTTTATATGAACACAAAGCCCTTCATAAGTATTATTTATATTGTGAATACATCAATATTTTATCTCAGGACGTTTTCACACCTGGCTTGTTTGGAGCGTTTGTTCCGGAATCTGGTGCGTTTTCTCCCTTGGTTCGGTTTGTTTAGACATGTATGAACACGGCAATCGTGCTCAGATCTGCACCAAAACAATCGGGTCCAACTGCGAACGAACTCTGGAGCGGTTCGCTTGTGGCGAGAAGGTAACCCGATCCGACAGACCGACCTGTATAGCAATGCATGAACTGCGTAACATAAAAAGTGTGTATGTTTTGCTGATGGCTCGCAACATGAATCACGGTTTAACTTGGACCGAAGACGAGGTAAAATGCCTCACTGAAATATTTCTGAACAAAAGTGAATAATGCCGATGTTTACAAGGTGTTTAGCGAGCGTCTCAAGGAGATGGGCTTTAATTCCTCTGTGGGACATATAAATGAGAGAAATTATAATAACTCCAGCTAAAATCGAAAGCCACAATAAGCTCACAGAGCTGCTGAATATCCATCTTGATGGATGAACACTATGAGCAGAAACCTGGAACATAAACAAGCGCACTCTGACCAATGAGAGGAGAGTTTACTCACATGTGACTTGCATAAACACATTTTGGTATGCTTTGAAATGTTGCCTTGTGAAAGCAAACCAACCCAAGGAGAAAATACAACATTGTAACAATTTAAGTCCCCGTTTCAGAACAAGCACAGATCTCTCAGATCTACACAGATCTGGAAAGCTCTAAAAATTTTAAGTGACATAAAAATGATACATAAATACATACAGATTATTCATTTGTAATGGCAACTGCAAAGAAGCATGACAAGCCTCATGAATCATTACAGAGTAAAACCAGTTAATTATATGACTGAATTAAACTCACAACAAAACATTCTCATAATTGCAGAAACTCGGCCAGATTTTTCGTCAGCCTGCTCTTCGAGTTTGTTTTTTTTCCCTCGATCAGCCACTGTGTGCATCATCGTGCCCATCGCGGTCGAATTAGCATGCACAACTTTATTTGCCTTTAGGCAAAACACATCAGATTAGTGATGGCCTATTTAAATGTAGGACTGAAAGCTATAGAACAAGTAGTAGTACTGAATAAGTGTCCACAAAAAAAAAAAAAAAAAAAATTTTTTTGGATACCTTGTACAACTCTAAGGTCATTTCACAGTAAAGGTGTTGGAATAATTGTTTATCAGTATGGGAAACATACTTGACAATCACGAATAAGCTTAAACAATTTATTATTAGTAAACTTTTAGATTTTGTTCGATCACTTGAGACTTTTTAATATATTCATTAAAATTCCTTGAAATATATTTTGCTAGTACAATCTATAATCTTGAGGCCATATCATAAGCCTGAAATTAGCAACAGAATTTAGCTTTCAGTAAATTATACATTGACTACACTAATACACGTTCCTCAGACAACATAATGTCCGTTCTGAGTGATGTGCTTTCTCGAAAGCTTCGCGTTCCTGAGATTCTTCGAACTTTTATTTCATGTGGTTGAAACTCGATATTAATGTGTGTGCCGGGGCTCTGGCACTGGGCCAGGTTTCGGTATGACTGCTGTCTGCAGTTCTGCATTACACATGCTCCTCCACAGAGAAAGCAGCTGCTATTGAGGAGATTAAATATAATGGAAAATAAGCCTTTCAGCCCGAGGAGTCGGCCATTCTTGGGACGGTGGTCACCTAGCAACCGGTGCTTGACCACTCCATTGTACAAACTTGTGGTAAGCTTTTGCCCCCTCATTAGAGGCATTCCTTCGAGTGAGGTATTAAAAGATTAGGACACACAAACACTATTTCGCTGACTTTTTCCCCCTTGGGTCTTCATCACAGATGTTGTTAAAATGTCGCGATATTAAATTTGAAGAGCAGTACCTCCAGTGCTGTGAGAAAGCTGTGTGCGCCTGTCTAACAATGTATGTTTCACCTTCTCACTAGCGAACAATGGCACAGCTGAATGACCCGTGGACTGCCTTATTCACCGTGCTCCTCCTTACGAGGCGAGCTGAAAGCGTGGCCTGACAGAAAAGCTCTGCCGCACAGTGGGTGGTGGCGTGAGTGCAGACCTGTGCAAACACCCACTACTTTTCAATTAAGGTCAGCAAGCTTCTAGTGTTGTTCGTCACAAACCCGTGGAAGGACAAACAAACTGAACTGGGTTAATAGTAAATGCTACACGGGAAAACGGGGGTAGTGAACACTGCTGCATTGCACAGCTGTGTGTGCACTTTTTCTACAGCTTTCTGAAGAACGAATTTAAAAATAAATAAACAAATAAAAATCAACCAGTATATCGGATTAAAATGAGTGTTACTTCCAGATGTGTTTCAATTAAATTTCTTGATATTATAACAATCAAGGCTTCCGTGACTTCATCATAAACCCCAGTCAACTTTTTAGCTACAAAGCAAACATTTTAATATCTAGTGCACACTTAAAAATGCTCTACTTCTCAGAAGTTTCCTCAGACACACTACAATGCCAAGCAGTCAATTTACTTTCATCTGCCCTTTTCAGGGTTAAAGGATTAGTGGCATTGTTTAAGTCGGTGCATTAGACCAGTGGGAATCCCGAGGGTCACGCAATACGGATGGACTCCTTCTGAGAAAACAGCTCAGGAAAAACACCATGATGTTAGACAATTTTTACACGACATCATCCGACATCAGACGCAATGTAGCAGAAATTAGACACTGCTGATGCACGTGTGGACCTGAATTAATCATGTGGGCTTCATGCTTAAGCACAAAGACCATGTTTCGAGTGAAATCCACCAAATATTTACTATTACTTTTTGCCCAGTGCTGCACAACCATATTTTCTTTTTTGAATGTTTTATTAAACAATTCCTTAAAAACATTTTACCCTTACCTTATCCCAAATACAACACAGGTGAACGCTAGTGCACAACCCAAATGCTTATAAATGTTCAGATTACAGGAAGCGGAAGACATTCTTAAGGCATGAAATGATACAAAGACGTTCCTGATATCAACTGTACAATATAAACTCAGTTTCTGTTTGATATAAACAGAAAAAAAAACTTAGAGTTGTCTTTTTTTTTTTTTTTTAAAGAAAGTAACAGACATCTTTATTTACAGCTACATATAACCTATTATGGCAACAATTATTATTCTTGTTTCACACTAAAGCTGTTTGACTTATACCCTTTAAGTCTGTGCAAAAGGTAATTTTAAGAGTTATTTTCAAAACAGTTCTTTAGGAGACATTTCTATTTTAAAAACAAACAAAAAAAAAAATCTAGGTAAGCAGGTATATCCTCATTCCAGAGTTTAAAAATAGCACACATTCTTGCTGAATCATGGGGATGCTGAGGGAAGTTTGGCAAAGACATTGACGAGGTAACTTTATAACACTAAGACTTTAGCCATCATCAAACCATTCACTAATGACTGCACTCTGAAACAGCAGGCAATTACAACCAAATAAATAAAATGAAGACCATTATGCATAGCTGGTATACGTATACCTGTTATAAACTCTATATACTGTGAGAAATAAGCGACATGAAGCTAATCATGCATAGGCATGGTGTTTCTTTTGTCTATTTGTTGCAGCCTTAGTAGTTTAGAGGCATGCAGGCGTCATCTCTGAGAAGACCAGCTGTTCAAACCCTTACCTCATTTCACATCCTTATAAGAATGGGACTAACCAACAAGCAACTCCCAACCGCACACATGCGGGCACACACACACACACACACACACACACACACACACACACACACACGACAGCTGGAGATGGCACTTTTCCAATGCAGTAACACCTACAGAGATGATAAACTGTGGAAAAGTCGCCTAGATCTGTGGAAATATTGTGAACTCAAAGCCATTTCCATGTTTTTCCACAATCCTGTCTTTACTCATAGATGGAAAGCCTTTGTGTTTCTTGTGGAGAACACTTTCCAAGAGAACACTATTTATCTACATCATTTGCTGCTACATTAACAAATTATGCTTAAGAAAATGCAAAATACAGTTGGAGTACATTTGCATAGTGCCAGAACAGTCTTTACTCATTTCAGAAAGTCTAGCTGATTTAAAAGTGGTGCATCTTTGAGTGCCATAATGTGAAACCTGCACAGTCTCACTGCAATAGTTCCCCATGACCTCAAACCTAAATCTAAACATTAGATTAACACAAGCCGAACACATTTTTATCTCTAATAAACCATTAAATTGGTCAAGAAGCATCTCCGAAATGTCTAGATCACATTCATAACCTGAGCTCGCATTTCGATATCCGAGTGTCAAAATATACCACATGTTGCATTGCTTACATCTCAGCGAACTAGCTTTGAACCCAAGTTTTATGGATGAAAGTTCCTGGGTACGTGTACTTGCCCAATATCAGACGTGATAATCCCATGACTTCATACGCAACAATTCTCCCATCGATTTTCCCCTCAGAACTACTACGAAAGTCTCTGTTTTTCAGATATTCGACCCAAAAAACAATACATGTAAAATCAGACCTCCAACATGAGTTAACAGTTAGTTAAAACATTTAGGTTTTGAGGACTTAATACACAAAGTATCAAAATCCAATTCCTTTTTCACAAGACAAACACTTTAGGTGGTGTACACAGTGTAACCTACTCCAGTTTGGTCACTGGGGCAAAGAGTTTTCTTATTTCTGACCAACTCTATCCGTTTACTGAGCCCATGTATTTACTGAAGTGAAATTGACTGTATTTGGGAACAGGGCCAAAGTGGTTATTTACCATGAAAGTGCATATAACCGACATGTCCTTCTCAAAACCTTCTTTACTTTTTCCCCACCTCATGTTGAAGCACTGGTTCAGTAGTTAATATCAGACGCTGAATGAAAGCTTCACATCATAAACATTCTTTAAAAAACTACATTCTAAGAAACATGGACATTTGGGGACAGTATTTCAAAATGAGTTGGTGAATTAATGATTAATGCACCAATTGTGAAAGGCGGCAACAACAACGTGACAAACTTGGAGTGAGTGATGCAGGAGAACAAACTGCAGCTGCCCTATGAGAAAAGATAACGGGGCTTTGTCTTAATAGTGCTATACAGGGCCAGGCGATATGATGATATAATACTGAAATTGTGATAAATACTAATACTTATCGAGATTTGGTAGGTTTCATTCAATTAATAACTTTTCAGGGTTCTTTGTTTTGTTTTAAGAATGCACTACTATTTGGCAAATCGAAATATTGTGATATATTGTGAAACTTCAGATCAGATCACATCACCCATAATTCTATAATTCTCTTACTGTTGCTGGACTTCAGATCGCGGTGGATGATGGGAACCGCGGCCTCCTCGTGCAGGTACAGCATTCCCGTGGCTATCTGCACGGCCCAGTTGACCAGGATGTGTGGCGGGATGCGTCTGCCGGTGAGCGCGCGGTTTAGCGTGCCTCCTTGCGCGTACTCCATCACCAGGCACAGGTTGGGCTCCTCCAGGCACACGCCCTCGAGCCGGATGATGTTGGGGTGGCGCAGCATGGCGAACAGCTTGGCCTCCTGCTTGACGCTCTCCGCGGTGGCGGTGATGTCCTCGTCCGGGTCCTGGCGCGCCGCCTTCACGGCCACCTCCTGCTCGCGCCATGTGCCGCGGTACACTTTGCCGAAGCCGCCGACGCCGATGATCTCCTCGAGCACGAGCGCGCTGAAAGGAATGTTCAAGGGGTCGCGCGATGCTGACGCTGCTGAGGATGATGATGATGATGGTGAGGACACCGCGGCCGGTCTGTACACAGCCGGTTGGTAGGTGACGTAGTTGGACGGGAAAATGCCCACGCGGTGGTTGAGCTTGCCGGTCCACCAGCCTTCATCGCCCGACACGGCCGCGTCTTTGGACAGAACCTCGACCACGTCACCGCGCCGCAGGCTGAGCTCGTCCTCGCCGCTCGCCTCGTAGTCGTACGCCGCGGTCCACAGCGAGCGCGTGCGCGCCGGTGCCGAGTGCGCGCAAGAGTTCCCGGCGGCGGCTGCGGAGGAGGAAGAGGAGGTGGAAGTAGAGCTCTCCGGCCAGCCATGCTCCGCTAGTCGCCCCTCACCGTTCGGGAAAACGGCCCGGGGAACATCCATGACTGGGCGCCTGCGGCGGCACCATAAGGTGCGCTGATGTCCGAGAGGAGAATGAACGTAAACCGGGGTTTTACCTCTCCAGACATGCAATAACCACCGTGACGACGGACGCGTTCATTACTTTGGGTTTGAGTCTGACCTGCCTGTGCCTGCGCGTGAACCAGTTAAACCACTCTGAGCCTGTAATGTCTCAAACCTCAGTGAACCGCCCCAAAGATGATGTTACACACTTACAAACATAACTTATTTATTTATTTATTTATGGTCATTTATTAAACCTAAACCAAACTTTTTTTTTTTTTTTTAAGTTTAGTTAACTTTCTCCAAAGTTGAACAGACTGAAGACCGGGTTCGAAAAGGCCACTGCTGAGTTATTAGCTTGCTAACGTTAGCAACGAGCTTAACTTACAGGTGCAAAGTATCTCCTACTTGCCCAGTGCAGCAGAATAAACCGCACAAACCGAGTACACGCGTGTTTAAGGTAACACAAAATTTAAACAGACAATAAGTCTTTACTACGTCTGAGTTTCCCACTTTCTACACATCGTATCGTTTGTTACTCGACAGAGTAAGCTAGCAGAAAAAGCTAAACGTAGCTCTTTACCAAGTTTACTAACACAGTTCACCTGACTCCACTTCATACACACACACACACACATACATCCGAAAACACAGCACAAACTTTATCTTCCGTCTCACAAAAAACACGTCGGCACAAGTGAAAACCCAGAACTAAAAAAATCGAGTAAAAGAGAACACTTTAACCACAGCGAGTCCCAGAAGTCCAGTAACTTGGTAGAGAAACTCGGCGGTACAGCGCCATGGCGTCAGCCTGCCTCCGCCACTCACCCTAGCGACACGCAGCCACACACACTGAGAGGCGGGACCACGGTCAATCACTGGTAGCACCAACGAATCAGATAACAACGTCCCGTCCCACGCCCCGCCCACTGCTTTTTTTTTTATTATTTTTTTTTTTTACGGCTGCATTCCCTTGCTTCACGAAAGCGATTAAATGCAATCCGATTGGTTACACAAACCCACGTGACCTTTACACCTCAGTCTGGGAACTTGGAATTAAATCAAGCCTATTTTGAAATTATTACAGTCATCTGTTTGTAATTGTAGGCAAGTCGGAACAAATGTCATTTCTCTCAGGAAAGTTTTATGAAACCTTTAAAGTTGGGAAACACCTGTATAGTACAATCTTTTTGTATAGTACTGTATAGTAAAAACTTTTGTCAATTTTTGTATAGTATTATATAGTAACAACTTTTGTTGTTACTATTCATTCTTTTAATTCATTCTTTTAAAGATTTTAATTCTTTTATAGCTAGATAGTACTTTATTGATCCCCAAGGCGAAATTTGGTGTCACAACAGCCACAACACACGAGCAACAGTGAGGACTAAGACTTCACAGTTCACAAGACTTTAAAAATGCACAATAAACTCACAATATACCACAAATAAGAGGGAATAAAAATATACATATAAAATGCTCTCCAAGGTATTTATATACTAAGACTCCTGTATATATTAACTGTATGAAATATATTACAGGTTGGCAGGCTTAAAACTGTACATTAGACATGTGTGATGAGCAGTTGTGGTAGTGTGTGTATAAAAATGTACAGTAGTCATAAGTAAATTCATAAGTAAAATCATAAGTAAAGTGGCAGTGTGTGTAAGAATGTGCAGACCCTATGTAAAAATATGTTGTGCAATATTCAGTGTAGTAGTTGGGTATGCAAAATGAGTAGACATGTCCATCATCTTTAATTTCCACATAGCTCACCAACCTCATTGTTGACTCACTGTAGAGTCAGATAGCAGCAGGGAAGAATGGCTTCTTGTACCTTTCCAGTGAAGCTGCCGTAATCTATTGGAGAAGAAGCTCTGCTGTTTGGCCAGTGTGGCATGGAGACGGTGCTTGCTATTGTCCATGATCCTCTAAATTTTGTTCACCATCCATCTTTCCTCCACCACTTCCAGGGTAGATAAGTAATATAGAAAACTGTTGGATTATAACAGTCATAGAGACAAAAACAAAAAAAGTATTTCTGCATTTCACATATTTTTAATAATGAATGTAATGTTACTTAATATTTTTTGGCTACACTGTCAGTTGGAAATTTTGTTTGTTTTTCTTTGTTTGATTCTGGCATTAACTGCTTTAAAAATGAATTGCCATGAAATGTCTGTTCACTTTGCATCTTAAAGGCAACTCTGTTGAAACTTCATCATTGGGTCTGATCTTTTATGACCTACAGTGTAAAACTACACTTAACATTTTTATTTAAATTTGATGTTAAAAATGCTATTTAAAAGGGTCACTAAAATAAATATCTATAGCTACCATGTGTTTTATGAATCTATTGTTCCACTTTTCTAGACTACATATTGTATTTGCTCATACTTATATTCTTATAGTTCACTCACTCACTCACTTATAGTAATCACTTTATCCTGGTTGCGGTGGACCTGGATCCAGTTCTCGGATGCCATGCATGTTCATCACAGGACACCATGCACACACTCATTCACACCTAAGGGCAATTTATCTTAACCAATCCACCTACTAACATGTTTTTTGGTAGGTGGGAGGAAACCGGAGAACCTGGAGGAAATATGTGGACACAGGGAAAATGTGCACAGAAATTCCACACAGACAGTAACCTGAGCTCAGGATCGAATCAGGGACCCTGGAGCTGTGAGGCATTCTCCAATAGATTTAAACAGCAAAAATGCAATATCTAAACTAAGAATAAAATTAGCATAAGAGCACGGGGTCAGACATGTTAAGATGCTGTGGAGCAGTGGAGGGTACAGGGCTCAACAGTGGAGGCGGTGATTCTGGGATTTGAAAATTTCTAAATCCAGCCACTGATTCATTTCTGTGAATGTATGCCCTAGGTCAATGTGTTGCTACCTGCTGTCTATGTATGTTGCATCATTAGAGCAATTTTTTAAAAATTGTTAGTTTAAAGGCTTTACAAAATGATGTATAGCCATTTTCCCTAGAGAAGAATCAGAAGATATTTTAATACCAAAACTGACTCAAGAAATACTGAAGGTGTGACTACACAGTTGTAGTTAATGCTATATAAATTTTTTGGATCATGTTTTCCATAAGAAATCCATATAATTACACTTAAATTGAACAGCACTGCTCTTTCTGGAACCCATACCTGGACCCTCTTATAAGATAAAGTTTTAAAAATATCAGCGCATGTTGGGAAGGCGATTTACGGCATTACGGCATCTGTAATGGTATGGGGATGCATCAGTGCCCAGGGCATGGGTGACTTGTGTATGTGTGAAGGTACCATTGACGCAGAGGCATATGTTGGAATTTTAGAAAGACATATGCTGCCATCAAGGCACCGTCTTTTCCCAGGAAGTCCATGGTTATTTCAGCAGGACAATGCCAGGCCTCATTCTGCACGTACTACAACAGCGTGGCTTCATAGACACAGAGTGCGTGTGCTTGACTGGCCTGCCAGCAGTCCATATCTGTCTCATGTGGCACCTCATGAAGAGGAGAATCAGACAATGGTGACGAAGGACTGTTGAGCAGCTGAAGTCTTGTATCAAGCAAGAATGGGCAGAAATTCCACTTGCAAAACTGCAACAATTAGTGTCCTTAGTTCACAAACAATTAAAAAGTGTAACTAAAAGGAAGGGTGATGTAACACAGTGGTAAACATGCCTCTGTCCCAACTTTTCTGAGTGTGTTGAAGACATCAAATTCTAAATTTGTTTATATTTACAAAATACAATTAAGTTGTTCAGTGAAAACATTGCATATCTTTTCTTTGCACTTTTGTCAGTTAATTAAAGTTTCAAGAGACTTGACAAATCACAGATTTATGTTTTTGTTGCATTTTAGGAAAAAATCCCAACTTTTATGGAAATGGGGTTAGTAACTCATTAAAAAGCATTAGCAAATGAACAAATTTACTGGATTATGTGCTATTTTAAGCTATGTACTATAAAATATTGCAGTACTTTAGGGCAAATATGTTTTACAGTTGTTTACGGTAAAATGTTTTACAGTACTTTACGGGCACCCCCGCTTTACAGCCATGTTTTTACAGGTGAAGCTCCATTAGCATATATAGTGCATTACCGTACAGTTTATAATATGAGCGCACTTGTGATTTAGGGGAGGAGAGCTGGACCGCAGTGAATTAGAGTAGAGGTGGGGGCGCAAGATTCATTGAGGGCAGGAGAAAGGGACATCACATAACAAGCACTCCTCATCTCATGCTCTCTCTCTCTCTACACACACACACACACACACACACACTGGGAGGATGATGCTCAGCTTGCAGCGCACAGCACCAGTCCTTTAATAATGGCACACCAAGAAGACGACGAGAGGACGAGAAGAAAAGCCGACGAATTTCGAGGTCCTGGATCATAAATGGTGTAATCATCCGCAACATGTAGGGTACTAATCTACCGGGGGAAGAAATCGAGGAGATGGCGGTGAGGGTGATTTTATTCTCCAGAAGGATCCGGGTTTAGTCTTTGCTTCAGCGAGGATGGGCTCCCAGGTGCTCCAAACGCTCCGGCAGGGGGTGTGGGCTTCCCTGACCGGCGGATGGTACCACGACCCCGAGCAGAATAAATTCAACAACTCCTGCCACCTTTATCTGTGGCTCTTCTTGCTCATGTTGCCTCTGTCTCTGCATCTGGTGAGTAAAACGTTGCGCAGATGAGTCAGCAGTCAACGCAATATGAGCATGAATAAGGCTGTGAATTATACAGTGGCACTTCATCTTATATACAAACTCAGTTCTTAGGGGTCCAATCACCTACGCTTATATGTGTACTCGAGGAACAATTATATGGAGTAATTATTATACTGTAATACAATCCCCTCATTTTAACCACCCTTCTTTGTCCATGTAATGTTTTTATTTTTTTAATCTTTTCCTCTACACTCTTAGAAACAATGCCTTTAATATGTATCTTTCACTTTTTAAACATGATTTATTCTACATAATTGGATTGTAATTACCTATTACAGTAATTCTTTAAATGTATTTGCTAAAGATACTAAAGGTGTACAGTATTCTTGATGGTACCCCCTCAGCAAGGAACGGCACCCTGTTTTTCTGGAAGTGTACTATCCTATAATATTAGGGTTAAGCTTCTGTCTCCACAATGTATCTAATATAAAGGATTGCAGGTATTTGTACCATTATCCGTGTGAACTCTCAGTTGTTTCCATCACTTTGATTTCTAAATCACAGCAGGTGGTTTTCCCCCCACACTTTCATTATTCCATTGATTTCTATATCTATTTCATATTTTTTTATTAATAGGCCAGTTTAAATGCCTGCATCAACCACGAATCTATGAAGAAACCAGACAGAACCATTTGCGCCTCTGAGAGGGGACACAATTCCCCAGAGGTTTTAGTATTTCTATGGATAGAAAGTTCACTCCACTGACCTAATAATTATGCCAACGTTCATATATTCATGACTGTCATTACCTAAAAACACAGAGAACCTATACCAGGATCTCTGACGTCCTTCCCCAGGTTGGCCCTGAGTAGTCAGCTCCACTATTCCCTGCACTCAGTTGCCTCTGGCTGCCAGCAGTCTGGCTTTGGCGCATTTTCTCTGCATGCTGTCGAAGTGATGGGCAAACGTGGCGTAACACTGTAGATCACATCTATCTAAAAAAAAAAAAACATTTTCACATGTATATATTTAAAATTTACTTTAATATACCTGGATTCTCATCTGAAAGTCTCTCAGGCAGACTATACAATTCACTACGCTTTCCCTACTTTAACACGCCAGATTATAAAGGGTTTGATAACTACTGGATAGTTGAGTCATGTGCGACAGAGCAGGGGAAGCACAGAAATATATTCAGGACTGGTAAACAAGGCTGTTGCACAGAGCCTGCTAGTAGCATCATGCCGTCTATTTTTAGCCACAATCATTTTTTACTACGCACAAGTGCCTTCCAATCCTCCAAGGGTGTTGTATATATATACTCATAGAGAAAGAGGTCATTCAAGGGTTCTTTAAGGGGTTATTAGATAACTAAAGGAGGTTAGTTTCCAAAAGGGAAACACTTTGTTGTAGGGTTCTACATAGAAACTAAGAGTTCCACCAGAAGGACAGCTAGATTCACAATTTTCTAAGATTTTCTCAAAATTTCTAAAGTTGATACAAGGCTAAGATCAATTCATTAAATAAGTGGAATCAGGTGTGGCTCTTGTTTGGTTGAAACAAAAACCTGCAGCCACACCCCTCCTTTGCGAATAGACTGGACACATCAGTCAACAACCATAACAATGAATTAATAAGCAAACAATAGTTAGCCTATAAAGTCATAATGACGTTTTGGTCTCCATAAAAAAAACCCCACATTGATATGTGTTGCTGGTATGTAGAAGACCTGTTTGTGGGTGGAAATTGATAGTAGGTGAAATGTACATACAGTATCTCACAAAAGTGAGTACACCCCTCACATTTTTGTAAATATTTTATTATATCTTTTCATGGGACAACACTGACGAAATGACACTTTGCTACAATGTAAAGTAGTGAGTGTACAGCTTGTATAACAGTGTAAATTTGCTGTCCCCTCAAAATAACTCAACACACAGCCATTAATGTCTAAACCACTGGCAACGAAAGTGAGTACACCCCTAAGTGAAAATGTCCAAATTGGGCCCAATTAGCCATTTTCCCTCCCCGGTGTCATGTGACTCGTTAGTGTTACAAGGTCTCAGGTGTGAATGGGGAGCAGGTGTGTTAAGTGTTATCGCTCTCACAGTCTCTCATACTGGTCACTGGAAGTTCAACATGGCACCTCATGGCAAAGAACTCTCTGAGGATCTGAAAAAAAGAATTGTTGCTCTACATAAAAATGGCCTAGGCTATAAGAAGATTGCCAACACCCTGAAACTAAGCTGCAGCATGGTGGCCAAGACCATACAGCGGTTTAACAGGACAGGTTCCACTCAGAACAGGCCTCGCCATGGTCGACCAAAGAAGTTGAGTGCACGTGCTCAGCATCATATCCAGAGGTTGGCTTTGCAGTATAGACGTACGAGTGCTGCCAGCATTGCTGCAGAGGTTGAAGGGGTGGAGGGTCAGCCTGTCAGTGCTCAGACCATACGCTGCACACTGCATCAAATTGGTCTTCATGGCTGTCGTCCCAGAAGGAAGCCTCTTGTAAAGATGATGCACAAGAAAGCCCGCAAACAGTTTGCTGAAGACAAGCAGACTAAGGACATGGATTACTGGAACCTTGTCCTGTGGTCTGATGAGACCAAGATAAACTGGTGTCAAGCGTGTGTGGCGGCAACCAGGTGAGGAGTACAAAGACAAGTGTGTCTTGCCTACAGTCAAGCATGGTGGTGGAAGTGTCATGGTCTGGGGCTGCATGAGTGCTGTCAGCACTGGGGAGCTACAGTTCACTGAGGGAACCATGAATGCCAACATGTACTGTGACATACTGAAGCAGTTCCCTTTGGAAACTGGGCCGCAGGGCAGTATTCCAACATGATAACGACCCCAAACACACCTTCAAGACGACCACTGCCTTGCTAAAGAAGCTGAGGGTAAAGGTGATGGACTGGCCAAGCATGTCTCCAGACCTAAACCCTATTGAGCATCTGTGGGGCATCCTCAAATGGAGGCGCAAGGTCTCTAACATCCACCAGCTCTGTGATATCGTCATGGAGGAGTGGAAGAGGACTCCAGTGGCAACCTGTGAAGCTCTGGTGAACTCCATGCCCAACAGGGTTAAGGCAGTGCTGGAAAATAATGGTGGCCACACAAAATATTGACACTTTAGGCCCGATTTGGACATTTTCACTAAGGGGTGTACTCACTTTTGTTGCCAGCGGTTTAGACATTAATGGCTGTGTGTTGAGTTATTTTGAGAGGACAGCAAATTTACACTGTTATACAAGCTGTACACTCACTACTTTACATTGTAGCAAAGTGTCATTTCTTCAGTGTTGTCCCATGAAAAGATATAATAAAATATTTACAAAAATGTGAGGGGTGTACTAACTTTTGTGAGATACTGTATGTATTTTGTGCTATCTGCACACACTCTGATATTGTTCAAACCGAGTCTCGCTGTGAGCTACACAGATTTTTAGCACTGGATCGTACAGTTTTGAATGCGGATTGACAAGCGTGAATAGATTTGCTGTGTCTTCCTGAAAACTGACATGAATGACAAATGTTCAGCTCTGTCAGATGTTCAACTCTGAAATGATTGAGCATAATTTTGATATAATCTGTCTGTCAATGCATCATTCTCATTGAGGACTGAGGTGAATGGTAGTAGTGAATGTGGTCTTGGTGTCATCAGACAATACAATACAGTGCCACCCTACATCAATTTTCAGCCCATTATTTGTTTTCGTTCTATATAGTGCTACTGAATATGGACATGGAAATGAAATCAGTTCTTTGCCAGGGATCTAACTTTTTAGCTTCTAACGTATTGCAACGTTGCCCATTTACATACCAATGAGCCGCTGCGGCTCCCTGTGTTGGTAGTTAATGTCTTAGTTTTTATTAGAAAAAGTGTTTGCTGTAATAAGGTTTGTATTTGCCAATAAAAGAGCAAATGCATTGTTTTTGCAGTGCTTCCTGGTTATTCTTCACGAATGCCACAGTATATTACCTGCAAGAAAAATATAAATTGAAGCACACACATCCTATACCACACTTTGACAGTGCACTCTTCTTTGCACTTTGTTTTGTAATGGTATCTTTTAAAGCACCTTTATAAAGGAAAGATCACCTACTTGAATTCTCAGAAACATTCCACTGATATACAGAGCATCTAATGTGTGTATGTGTTTATGTGTTCCTCAGGCTCTTCCACCCACCAGTCTGGCCCTCAGTATTTACTGCACCTCAGTGACCGTTTTCTTCATCCTCATTAAGATGGTGAACTATCGCCTTCACGTGTTGTTTGATGAAGGTGAAATTGTACCCCGAAACAGTGTGTCTGACATCAGCAAAGGTGCCGAAAAAGAGAGTAATGCCTCAGACACCTGCCGTCAAGCCAGCTTGAGGTACGACGCAGTTGAGTTCTTCTTGTAAAACCATTACTTGTTTATCATGGATTATAAAACACAATGAGGACATTCATTAATAGCTGCAACAGGCTGAATACTACTCTTCTCATTTAAAATCAAAGTGAATGCTGTGGATAGATCTAGAAGCCCTTTTTGTGTAAATGTCAGCCATTTCACCAGTGGAATAAAACATTTTTTCCCCCACAGGAAGAGCAGCACAGTACCTGATAGTGTTGCCATGACAGTATTGACTAGAAACAGGCCAAGTCCAGTAATCCAAGTCACAGTGAAACAGACTGAAACAGACCCTGGACTGATTGGGGTGAGTGGTCTCCCATTCATACTGGTTAAAAGAAGTACGATGCTTTTGGGAAAACATACTTTTATGCTCAGCAATATGTTTTATCTTTTTAAAACTGCAGGAGTGCTCAAAGGACTCAAAGAACACAGAGGGTATGTAATAATCATACTCACTGAACTATATTAGGCTATAGTGTGTAAGCACTTTACAGTAAATACTACTTGTGATTTTTTTTTCTTCCACAAAGCCTTCTTCTGGAAGGTGACAATTTTATTGGCTCAGGCACTGATGGATTAGGTTAGAGCTGGCATGCAAAACTAAGATGCATTTATATACTTAGTATTTAAAAACAATCTAAGCCAAGCTAAATTATTTTCAGTATTCAATCTTAATTTTATGTCAACATGAACAGTTTTAATTTGAACAATACGAATTAGGATCTCTGGAAGACATGTCATGCTAGACAGTTCTGGGTATTTTAATTTAAGCCATGTATATGACCTTGAAGAGAATCTGGTTTATGTAGTCCATGTAATGCTATTTGATGAGAGGATAGTTCAATTCAATTCAACTCAAGTTTATTTGTGTAGCACTTTTAACAATAGACATGGTTACAGAGTGGTTTTACAGAAATTCAGATGTACAGTAGATTTATATTTAGATCACTAATGAGCAAGCCAGATCCGACAGTGGCAAGGATAAACTCCCTGAGACAACTGGAGGAAGATACCTCAAAAGGAACCAGACTCAAAAGGAACCCAGCCTCTTCTGGGTGACACTGGATGGTTGGAGTATAGTGTAAAACTAGTCAGAACTACTTGGTGTGCTTACATGGCAAAAAATAAACAGTTAAATATCATAAAGCTTATGACAAAGTCTAGCACTGATGTGAATTATTCGACTGTGTGGCTTTTGCAGGCCAAGATGACACATCCTCTCAGAAGTGTAAGGAAAGAACCGAAGCTGAGGAGAAACTGACCCCTGAAGATGCATTTAGTCCCAATACTGACCAATCAGCTCCACTCTTACAGTCAGAGCAGAGACAGCCAACCCAAGGGGACACAGCTGATGAAGGCCTGCCCCCTTCTACTAGCAGTGAAGAAGAGAGGATCCTAGAAGAAGCTGAGAAAGAGACACAACCACCTCCAGACCCCAACAGCACTGGCAGTCGGTCCTCAGAGGCTAAAGAGGCTGAGGAGGAAGAGAAGCCTGCGGAGACCTACTGCTCAGATGAAATCTCTGTGGTACTGGTTGACAATTCTGGTTTATCAACCTGCCTGGATGAGAATGATACAGTGAAGATCGTCATCACAATGAGCTGTGATCCTCAGACAGCAGCTGAGTTTGAGGAGTCAGTCAGGCTCAGCCTCCTGGAGTCGGCTCAATCCCGTCTGGCTCAGCAAGACCAGATGGGGGATTCTCCTGTCAAAATCCCAGTCATTACCTTTGATTCACCTCAAGAGGAGGAAGAAAGCTGTGTCAAAGATAATAAAGACAGGAGGACAAATCCTAATGAATTATCTCCTCAGGAACAGTCTGTGGCTCAAGAGAGTCAAAACTCAAATGAGCCAGTTGGGTCCAGTTCTGCCCAACAGGAAGCATTGTCCATTGAAAATGAGGCTGAGAACCCCAGTCCGAACACTAATAACAGCTCCTCGGGCATTGATGTGCACTCCCATCCAGATGAGAGTGAGCACACTGAGCTGAAGTCAGACTCTGATGGATTCTTGCAAATCCCTTCTGGCTTTGGGAGGTTTGGTGGAGGAGGAAGGATGCATGCAAGAGGACTTAGCATTGACAGTGGAAGGGACGCTGTCCTGATTGGCCACCGAGCCAAATCCAAGCTGCAGACCATGACCTCATCTAAATCGGACTTAGAGGACAAAGAGGGCCAATTGCCCAACGAGTCTAACTTTGTGGAGTTTGTTTCAATGCTGGAGTCCATCAGCAGTACCAGAAGTGGGGGAGGGAAGCAAACAGAGGATGAGCAGAAGGAGGAGCAGAAAACTAAAACAGATGGTCAGTCTTTAATCTTCTTTTTGGGGGGTATGATTGGCATGTTATGAGACATCTATTATCCGCTTAACTGCAATGAGAATTTTAGATTTGCAGTTTGCATCTGTAAGATGCTGTCCACAGTAATATGGAGACATTTAAAGATTTTTTTTTCCTGCTTTGACTTTCTGTCCATACTGTCTAGATGTCTGAAAATGTTGATGGGGGGGGCGCATGGTGGCTTAGTGGTTAGCACGTTTGCCTCGCACCTCCGCTGAACCTTTGCTTGCACCTTCGGTTTCCTCCAGGTTCTCTGGTTTCCTCCCCAGTCCAAAGACATGCATTGTAGGCTGATTGGCATCTCTAAATTGTCCGTAGTCTATGAATGGGTGTGTGAGTGTGTGTGCAGTTGTGCCCTGCGAATGGTTGGCACCCTTTCCAGGGTGTCCCCCTCCCTGTGCCCTGAGTGCCCTGTGATAGGCTCCAGGATCCCTGCGACCCTGTGTAGGATAAGCGTTACAGAAGATGGATGGATGGATATCTGTCATCCGGTGATTAGCCCTTAATTGTCCTCTGATCCCAACTCCAACACATCTAAAATGAAGGATAAATTAATTTGATCGCTTTTGTTAGTGCTATTTTGGGCATTCAATTTTACAAAGCTATGCATAATATAAACACAGCATTACTTTTTATTCACAGTTGTACGACTGAGGTCTGCATTCATTGATTCATCTTCAGCACTTAAGTGCTTTATCCTGCTCAGGATTGCGGCAGATCTGGAGCCCATTCCAGAAACACTGGGAGTTAGGTGGCAATATACACTCTGGATGGAAATCCAGCACAGTGCACCATGCACATACATATTCACACACTCACTCACACCTAGGGCAATGTAGCATAGCCAGTCCACCTATCGGCAGGTTTTTGAGATGTGGGAGGAAACTGGAGAACCCAGAGGAAACCTTTACAGACATGCAGAGAACATGCACAGATGTGGTTTGCATGCTACTTGTAAATTTCTAATTTGGACATCTTCTCTGTCTTATAGTGTAGACAGAGTACATGTTGGAAATGATACAAAACCACAAATGTTGACAAAAATTGGTTTGATACAAAATCACCTTTCCAAACAGATACATATTACTGTGGACAAGCCATAACAGCTGCTAACAATGAAAGTCTGGAATGACAATGAAAGTTCAAAGCTAAAATGGTTTCTATGTATGTCTCCTAACTGAGCTTCTGATTGCAGAGATCGTTGTATCTATCTAACCTAGTAAAGAACTTACAAAGCCATTCCATATCTGAGTAAAATTCATTAGCTGTTGGAGATAATGAAAATCAGTTGGATATTTTCAGAGGAAAGATTTTTACATCGCTGGATACTGCTTTCAATATCCTTCAGGATTTCAGATCATTTTTCAAACATGCAATGCAGAGTTATTAACTTTAAAAACAAAATATCCATAAACGTTCCATCTTCCATTGATGATAATTCAGAGCTTGTGTTGGAGTGCTTTACTGTGATATAAGCAGAAAACATGGGAAGTGCATTCAGTACATTCACTTTACAGGGCTGAAGTGGTGCAAATTTGATGTTTACCCAAAATGTGTCACAGATCTGATTTTGATCAAGCTGTGTGAACATGAAAAATCAGATATTTTATAAATAAAATTGGAGTCTAATCTAATAGCCTATACTGATCAGTAGAAACGTACTGCAGCTACTGTTATCGTAATGTTACAGTAATGGGCTGGAGTTAATGGACTGCAGTTAGTGGATGCATCAGGATCACTGTGAGGCTGTGTGATGCTGAAACGACTGAGATGAGCTCCACTAATAATGTCCATGCTGACCAGCAAAAGAGAAGACATAATTGGATTTATATTTACATTTAGTCGTTTGGCAGATGGTCTTGTCAAGAGTGAATTTAAAAAATGTACAGAGTACAAACAAAACTGTATAACAGTAGAAGGAGTCTCTAAAACAATGCATGAACTAGCAGGACATTGTAACATGACATTTTTACATTTATCAAAGAAGAATATGCTTGGATATCATTCCTCCTATAAACACCATAGGTTTCTTCAGAACCATGGTGCAACACAATGCAGTATGATGGTATACAGGTACATAAACTTCAAAATATACAGTACTGTGCAAAAATTTTAGGCACATGCAAAGAAATCCTGTAGAGCAAAGATTCCTTCAAAATAATGAAATTAAATGTTTCTACATTAAAAAAAATACCATAAAGAGCAGTAAACAGTAGTAAATGAAACAAAGTCAATATTTGGTGTGGCAAAAAAAAAAAAAAGTAGTCACCGGTACAATTTGTGTAGTTTTATAAGGAAATGAGCTGGTAAGTTTTACTGAGCATCTTACAGAACCAGCTACAGTTCTTCTGGAGACTTTGACTTTCGCATTGCTTCTTATTTTGTCTCTTACGTAATATGCTGCTTTCTTTAATGACACACAAACATTTTTCTGTAACAATGTGCTAGAAAACTAATGTTTGGGAATCTAAAATGTTTTTTGTACTGACTTGTCATAAAATAAAAAATCTACAGCCATGGCCAAAAGTTTTGAGAATGACACAAATATTAATTTTCACAAAGTCTACTGCTTCAGTGTTTTTAGATCTTTTTGTCAGAGGTTACTAACTGTTACTGAAGTATAATCACAAGCATTTCATAAGTGTCAGTGGCTTTTATTTACAATTACATGAAGTTTATGCAAAGAGTCAATATTTGCAGTGTTGACCCTTCTTTTTCAAGACCTCTGCAATTCGCCCTGGCATGCTGTCAGTCAACTTCTGGGCCACATCCTGACTGATGGCAGCCCATTCTTGCATAATCAATGCTTGGAGTTTGTCAGAGTTTGTGGGTTTTTGTTTGTCCACCCGCCTCTTGAGGATTGACCACAAATTCTCAATGGGATTAAGGTCTGGGGAGTTTCCTGGCCATGAACCCAAAATGTCGATGTTTTGTTCCCCAAGCCACTTCGTTATCACTTTTGCCTTGTGGCAAGGTGCCCCATCATGCTGGAAAAGGCATTGTTCGTCACCAAACTGTTCTTGGATGGTTGGGAGAAGTTGGTCTCTGAGGATGTTTTTGTACCATTCTTTATTCATGGCTGTGTTCTTAGGCAAAATTGTGAGTGAGCCCACTCCCTTGGCTGAGAAGCAACCCCACACATGAGTGGTCTCAGGATGCTTTACTGTTGGCATGACACAGGACTGATGGTAGCGCTCACCTTTTCTTCTCCGAACAAGCTTTTTTCCAGATGTCCCAAACAATCGGAAAGGGGATTCATCAGAGAAAATGACATTACCCCAGTCCTCAGCAGTCCCTGTACTTTTTGCAGAATAGCAGTCTGTCCCTGATGTTTTTCCTGGAGAGAAGTGGCTTCTTTGCTGCCCTTCTTGACACCAGGCCATCCTCCAAAAGTCTTCGCCTTACTGTGTGTGCAGACGCACTCACACCTGCCTGCTGCCATTCCTGAGCAAGCTCTGCACTGGTGGTGCCCCGATCCCGCAGCTGAATCAACTTTAGGAGACAGTCCTGGCGCTTGCTAGACTTTCTTGGGCGCCCTGAAGCCTTCTTCACAACAGTTGAACTCTCTCCTTGAAGGTCTTGATGATCCGATAAATGGTTGATTTAGGTGCAATCTTACTAGCAGCAATATCCTTGCCTGTGAATCCCTTTTTGTGCAAAGCAATGATGGCTGCACGTGTTTCCTTGCAGGTAACCATAGTTAACAGGGGAAGAACAATAATTTCAAGCACCACCCTCCTTTTAAAGCTTCCAGTCTGTTATTCTAACTCAATCGGCATGACAGAGTGATCTCCAGCCTTGTCCTCGTTAACAATCTCACCTGTGTTAACGAGAGAATCACTGACCTGATGTCAGCTGGTCCTTTTGTGGAAGGGCTGAAATGCAGTGGACATGTTTTTTTGGGATTAAGTTCATTTTCATGGCAAAGAGGGACTTTGAAATTAATTGCAATTCATCTGATCACTCTTCATAACATTCTGGAGTATATGCAAATTGCCATCATAAAAACTGAAACAGCAGACTTTGTGAAAATTAATATTTGTGTCATTCTCAAAACTTTTGGCCACGGCTGTATAACAAAGTTTGTACTAAAAAAAATAAGGTGCCTAAAACTTTTGCACAGTACTGTATGACAGGGTGAGATGAGTGAAAAAATATACAATAAATACACACCGTACTGCCTAGACAGAACTGTTTTCAATGGGATAAAAAAGAAGCAAGATCGGTCTCATAGCAGCACAATAGTATTGTCTATCGGATAGACATGCTGTAATTTTAAAATGCAAGTGTGTATTGATAGTCGAATGATGGTGGGTGTTGGGATTAGTCCAGGTCGGTGTTGGAGAGCATCGCAGGAAAGAAGCTGATGGGGAGTCTAGTTGTGGATGCTTCGGTATCTTCTGCCAGATGGCAGAGGGATAAAGGGTCCATGAGAGGCGTGGGAGGGGCCATCCATAATGCTGGTGACCTTGTGGATTCAGTGTTTATTTTTGGTGCTGCCAGTGGTAGGTAGAGAGATCCTGATGACCTTCTGAATAGATAATGGATTAGTTAACAGATTAGGAAGTATATGGAGAGAGAAAAAAAATGAAATGGTAAGTCACATCACAAATATATAGAGTGCATATGTTTTGTAATTGTAACATCAATGTACCATTCTTTACGTCAATGCTTTTTGATGGGCTATTGAAAAACTCCAAAATACAGATGTTCTCTTAAACACTTAATATACCTACAATTAATGTCAGCTTTTGATAAACCATAGTTTTAGTTTTCGAGATCACTTTATTTTAATAATACATACACTGCAGTTGAAAAGTTTGGGGACACGTTGCCTTGTTTCTTTGATGCTATGATATGAGAGGCATTTTGTTCTTATTGGTCCTGGTTCTGATTCTTACCAGAGGACATTACAGTGGTGGTGAAAAGCTTAGAAAGCACAGACGAGGCTGGAGAGCAAGGTCCTCCAAACCCTCCGAACAGTCTGGCTACAGACACACTGCACAGCCTTCCAGAGAAACAGATTCCCATCGTCTCTCCTGACAGGTAGGATGTACTGTACAGTGCTTCAATGCACAAAGCTCTGACTAGATTTTCCAAGTGGCAGTTAATGATAATGATACTTTATTTATAACATATATATGTGTACACAATAGGTATTATTGTATAACTACATTTCCAAAGTTATGGCTATGGCTGTGAGTTAATTGGTATTATACTACAGCGCTGCTGAATTCTTGAATCTGATTGGTCAGAAGCAAGTTTTCCGCAGTAGGAAAGTCTTCAGGACAAACGACTTTGTGCTTTCTGGTTTCTGTATAACATGACAAGCCACGTGTTGTCTTATACAGTAAACTTCAAGATATAGAAAAAAAGGGTGGTTGGTGCTGGAACGACTGTTTATAGTTGCTATAATGTAAGTGATAACAAGAGTTAACTTGTTTTGCAGACTTTCCACAACATTAAACATAACTATAAATGTTTAAAAAGCAGGAAATGTTGTTCATGAATAAATAAAAAATGTAATTGTTGGCAAATTACTGTGGAATAAGAGGAAGAAAACACTTCCAGACATGCTGTTATTGGAAAATGCCCGACTCCATTTCACATCGGACTGCGTCACACCACCCTGTTGTTGATTATTTTCCTACAACAGCACACCCTTTCATGCTTTGTTCCCTACTTTTTAGATGTCTATTCAGACATTGAACATTTCAATTCAGTAGTTTACAGGTGAGTCTTAAACATATTAATTTCTGGGGTTTTTTTTGTTTGTTTTTTTGTAATAGTTGATTTTAAGGTAAACACCTTGTACAACAAGTGTATTTATCATCAGAACAGTCTAGTTTCTCTTTAACCAGTATCAAGTTAGTTCAAGAATTTAAACATGTTTTGGAGCACTTATATATCAGTCCCAATATTTCTGTAGCAAAAACATGTACAATACATTAATATATAGTTGTCAATATTATGCAACCTCTAATTTCACCAATATGAAACCAGCCACACACCCACCACACACTACCAAAACCATACTGTTGGATGGCCGATAGACAAACCATTTTCTCTTCACTCTTCCAGTCCTCAGACGGATAAGGAGAGGGATCCGGACTACGACTCTCTGCCCTCTCAGACCTCTCAATCAGAAAGCTCAATGCTGCAGGTCATCTGTAGACCAGAAGCAACATCCAAAGAGGAGGCCTACACCTTCCACACAGTACACAGTAAGTGACATATAGTTAAAAAATAATCAATGTGACAATTTAAACATGGCAAAAGTAGTAATTCTTCTTATTAAGTCATTTCCAACTGAGGGATCAAGGCTAATAAGAAATGGGAAATGTTTTTCAGGGGACAGACCTCGCAAGCTGTACAATGAAAGAGCGTTAAATTTGCCTCTTGGAGCTGAACTCATCACGGGGAACATATGGTACAGTAGAAAGCCTGGAATATAATATCAGATTTTGACAAACCTATCTAAAAAAGTTGAAGGCTAATATTCAGTACTTTGGGTCACTAGCCAGAGATTCTGCAGCCAAACCTTGTAGCTAAAGAAATTCAAACCTGCATGTTGACCTGCATGATTATCTCTCCCTTTGCCTTTGCCTTATTATATCCGGTTAGTGATATCCTTTCCACGTCCTCCAACTCGGAGTGCCAGGATGGGTTAGTGGGTGGGCATCCCGATTGTCCGTTTCAGCGCCGCATCATTCCAGCTCACCGGCTTCGGCCCAGAAGAACACACCCCGAGATCTTTCAGGCAAGAAATCCTATTTCTCATCTCCCAGCTGGACAGGAGAATGCATTTCTTCACCACAGACTCATGTGTTAGACCTGAGTGATGGGAGATTTTTTTTTTTTTTTGAGGGATAGGAGTTTTTATAAATGTCAGTGTTATTAAAAATATTGAAATGAAAAATATGATCAGTAAATGAAATACATCAGCTGTAAACAGAGCTAATACTGGCTATTGCACTATACAGAGCTAATACTGGCCATAGTGCTAATACAGAGCTAATACAGAACTAATACTGTCTGTAGAGCTAATACAGAGCTAATACAGAGCTAATACTGGCTATAGAGCTAATATAGATCTAATGCTGGCTATAAAGCTAATACAGAGCTAATACAGAGCTAATACTGGCTATAGATCTAATACAGAGCTAATACTGGCTATAAAGCATATAGAATAGAGTCAGTTAGAATAGATGAGCAGAATACAGTAGAATGAGTTAGAGTAGTATAGAATAAAGTAGCATAGAACAGAATATAGCACAGTATAATACATGATTATTAAGGGGATATAATAGAATGGCATAGAATAGAATAGAGTAACATGGATACACGTACTTACAGTAATAAGAGAATAGAATAGAATGCCTCTATTGTTATTGTACAATGAATTTAGGTATGTATTAGGGTCAAAAATAAAAGAGGCTTTAAATCTCAAACATTCTATTGTGTAATAATGTGTAAAAGATGTCACTGAAGTGGCCGCTGATGTCATTGAAGCTGTCTAGGGAAGTGGTAGCTCACTGGTTAAGACATTGGACTACTGTTCAGAAGGTTGTAAGCTCTAATCTCAGCACCCCCAAGCTGCCACTGCTGGGCCCTTGAGCAAGGCCCTTAACCCTCAACTGCTCATAATATATAAATATAAGCTGCTCTGGATAAGGGCTTCTGCCGAATGCCATACATGTAATGCAAATTCTTTAGAAAGGTTTTTTTGCGCTATTTTCATTGTGAGTTTTTATATTTCTTGTTGTTAAGATATTTACACATTACTATTAATTGTCTGTAAAATGAGCAGCTTCCAGATGAAGACAGATCGGTCATCTGTGTGCTTACATTGTTTGACTGCAGGAGGAGGATTCTCTTGATGACTCCTCTGACACGACTACTGAGGAGAAGCCGTCCCGGAAGCTCTACTATAAGTTGAAAGTGTTTCCTGGGAAATGGATCAACATCCTGTACGATCGGTTGACCTTAATGGCGCTGCTGGACAGGTCAGAAATTTACTGTTGTATGTTAACTTGGATATAAAGCATCTGAAGCCAAACTGAGCACTATCATGGTTCTTACAGGAATCGGGACTGGAAGGAGAACATGGCTGCCGTGTTTTTAGCGTTCCTGGTTGCTTTTCTGGGCTTCGTGCTCCTGAACCTGGGTTGCTTTAAGGACTTCTGGGTTTTCCAGTTTTGTCTCGTCATGGCCAGCTGTCAGTACTCCTTATTAAAGGTAAGGTAGCTCTCTGCACTACCTATTAACCATAACGTACTGTTGCTAACGTTCGGTAAACCTGTTGCTGTGTTATAGGCCGTTATAAACTGGTCTTTGTTTTTGCAGAGTGTCCAGCCAGACGCAGCATCACCTACTCACGTGAGTGCAACTGAATCAGAACAACGTTAATAATGGCATGTAATGGGGTTCATTTAGGACTCACCACCTTTTATGGCTGTTGTTTTTTTAGGGACACAATCAAATCATTGCCTACAGTCGAGCTGCATATTTCTGCATGTTCTGTGGCCTTATTTGGATTCTGGAGTTGAAGCTGAAAAGATCAGACCTTCCTGTGTTCACCTTATACGGCATTACGATTGTAATATCGGACATACTCCGATTTGTACAAGATGTTTTAATTGGTATGTATTATGTATTAACAATTTTTTTTGATAAAATATATTTTATGATTTTTCTCATTTTCTTAAGATTCTTTGACCAATTCAATAAGGAACACTGTGCGCATTTACTAAATTCTTACGTTACTGTAGCAGAGTGTGGTTCAGCTGAGGTCATAAATTTACATACCCCTTGCAGAATGTGCAAAATGTTAATAATTAAAAAACAAAAACAAAAAAAATTCAAAATTCACATTACAGACATTTACATATAGTCCACAAGACACAATAATAACTGAATTTACACTAATTAACCAGTTCAAAAGTGACCAACGACTGTTTTTATGTTTTGTGATAGTTGTTCACGAGTCCCTTGTTTGTCCTGAGCAGTTAAACTGCAGATTATATGCTTTTTCCAGCATCTTCTGCATATTTGACCCCTTTCCAACAGTGGTTATATGAGGTTGAGATCCATCTTTTCACACTGGGGACAACTGAGGGACTCATAACTATTACAAAAGGTGCAAACATTCACTGATACTCAAGAACATTAAGAGTCCAGATAACAACACACAGTATTAAGAATCGAGTGTATGTAAACTTTTGAACTGGTTCATTTTTGTAAATTCAGTTATTATTGTGTCTTGTGGACTATATGTAAACATGTGAAATAGCTTATCCAGGGCAGCACTAAATAAAAAACAAAATGCAATTTTTATGATCCCTCTTAAAAAAAAAAAAAAATGTATTAACATTTTGCAGATTCTGCAAGGCGTGTGTAAACTTGTGACCTCAACTGTAGAATTTCCTCATCTGCATTTTGAATTGCTGTTTTATGGCACAATTGTACTGCAATAGCCAAAATTCTGAGCAAAAATACCTGCTGTTTAGTATAAAACTTTAATCATATTAGCATGCTGAGAGCACAGTGTGTCCTCCCAAAGTTAATGAAACCAGCAGTATTGATGGCTGGTTAAATAATTAGTCATAGTCACAGTCATTGTTTCTGTTCTTTGGCCCATAGCATCGCATAAGCTACTTGTGGGTGAAAATCTGTCTTGATTCACATGCTCTATGCGTAATACATCCCTGGCAGGTTTTGAGCATGATGTCATTTGTTTTGTTGGTAATTTAATATTCAGTAGATAACATTAAACATTTGTTTAGGATAGATTTGGGTAGTTTGGGTAAATTTGAAATTAAAACTATCATCTTGGGTTTTTTGTGTGTGTGTGTGTGTGTGTGTGTGTGAGGTCATGTGGTACAGCATATATGGTCATTGGTCGGAGTGCATAAGGAGAAATATTGGCACTCTGTTTTATATAATTGTTGTCTGAGTGCAGAATCAATGCTTTGATGTCTCAATGCAATGTTTTGAATGACATTTTATTGAGAAATGAATTAAGATTGCAATTTTAATATGATTTTTTTTTGTGCAGCCCTAGTATTACAATTAAAAGGACGTATAGAAATATATATAAAAAAAGAAAAAAAGTGGGAGGAGTTTAATCAAATGGTGCTTAATAAAACTGATAAAAAGAAAAAAGAATATATATTTTAATATTTGTATTTTAATATAAAAAATCGAAATGTATTTCAGTATTTGTATTATGCATATGTATATGTATACTTACTTTTACCTTTGCTCCTTTTAGGATTTACATACTGCTTTCCAATAACCTTCCTCCTCGGCCTCTTCCCACAAATCAACACATTTGTTATTTACTTTCTCGAGCAAATTGATATACACTTTTTTGGTGGAACAGGTTTGTAACAATTTTCTATAATTTAGCACAAGTTATAAACAATTTAATGAGGTTGTCACTGACATTTTCTTTTCTTCTTAGCTGCAACTGGACTCCACTCAGCCGTCTACTGTATAGGGAGGAGTCTGTTGGTGTTAACATTACTGTATGGATTCTGTTTTGGTGCACTGAAGGTGTGGTTTAAATTAAAAACATTCTGTGTTAAACTGTTACTGCCCTGTAATTATAAGATGATATATGAGAAAAGCTAGATAAATGAACAGTGAGGCATGAGCCAGTTTTTCCTGTTCTTGCCGAGTTGATATTTCTGTGGTCAGGAACTAACATGTCTGCTCTGACGTGAGTGGAGTGGTGTTTGTGGCTAATGTTCACCCAAGACCAAAAGGGTATTTTTCTGATTTAATCAGTCCCCCCAGGATTTAGCGATAGCAGAAATTAACGCAAAATCAAGCAAACGCAGCAATATTTGGAGGAGCTTGCAAATTTTTGAGATTACCGCAGATTTTCCGCAGATTTGGGACAAGACGCACCATGTGACATCATCACAACACGCATTCAGTCAAAGCCCCCTTCGATCCACGTGCGTCGAACATGAGTACAGCTAAAAGGTCTCATTTACCAACAAACATCACTGCAAAAGATCGTAAAAAAACAAATTTCGTGAAATTGCAATTTCGCCAATTCAAGTAGTTTTCCAGAAAAAACTCAGCAAATTGTATTGCAAATTCTGAAAAAAGCCGCAGCAATATCAAGCATTTTTGGCCGCAACAATCACAAAAAACTCCGCGAAATCCTGCACGAACTGTTTAAAATAAAGCTGTAAAATTCCTGTCCTGTTTCTTACAACCCAGTTTTGTGGATGTGATTATTTATGTCACCCCATTTAAATAAATAAATAGGCTATTTTTCCCAACTACTGACTCCATACAACTGAGTGATTGATTTTATTTGTAACAAATATGAATAAATGCCTCACCTGTGAGTTCGAAATGTATGAATCAGTCTGCTAACTCATCATTACGCATTGATACTTCATATAATTAATAGAATCAATAAAATATCTAACACAAAACCATTCACTATTCTTCATTTGAGTTGGCTTGTGTGTAATGAGCATGATGGTAGAACAAAATAGGCCTTAAAATAAAACTCCTAAACCGCTGGAGGTTTATACACCAGCAACAGCAGCTTATACAATCCGTACAGGATTACAGATTTTTTTTTATTGTTTTTTTTTTCCAAAATTTGCGATGCAACTTGTTTTTTGTGCTTCTTTGTGGAAAACTCTAATTGGTTAAATTGCATGAAATTGTTTTGCAGTGAAGTTTGTTGGTAAATGAGACCTTTTAGCTGTACTCATGTTCGACGCACATGAATCAAAGAGGGCTTTGGCTGAATGCGCATGTGATGACATCACGTTATGCACCTTGGCCCAAATCTGCGGTAATTTAGATTTTTCGTTATTTTCTGCGATTGCAAAATCCTGGAGGGACTGCTTATATACACTTACCAACTACAAAGCCAGTTCATGCATATTGCATGCATGTGTTTCAGCAGGGCAGTAGTGCAAACTTCTGTTAGTTTAGTTTATTTAGGGTTTAGCCTTGTCAGACACACTCAATTCACATCAAAATGTCGCCATGGGGTGGATTTGACTTCTTTCTCATTGTCATTGCTAATGTGTGCAGGAACCTTGGAACGAGCAGCACATCCCAGCCCTGTTCTCTGGGTTTTGTGCACTGCTGGTAGCCCTGTCGTATCATCTCAGTCGACAAAGCAGTGACCCCTCTGTACTGGTGTAAGAAAACCCTACTTGGATAGTGTATTTCTCAGCTAGACTACTACATTATGCTTCTCTGCAAGAGCCAGATACATCTGATATTACACACCTGATTATTAAGTACCATTCTTCTCTGTATCTCACCTCAGCGCTTTGTTTAAGTCCAAATTCATGCCAGCGTTGGGGGAAGGCGAGGTGGAGGAAGAGCCCACTGAGAATGAAGATCCTCTTCCAAAGAAGCTCCAGAGCTCAGTGGTAAGGACCATTATGGTTAATATGGTGCAGATGGAGCACTGCTGGTCTGATTGCCTGACCGTGGCTCTTTTCCTTTCTTAGAGAGAGATACTGATCTCTGATCTGGTTGTGTGCACCGTCGCTTCAGTTTTGACTTTTGCTGTTACTGCCAGTACTGTATTCCTGTCTTTAAGGGTGAGCTTTAAAATATTTACTTTCATGTTTTAGTTATGAAAAACATAAGTGCCCAGAAAAAAAATGTTACATCAACCAGTAGCTGTAGCCTTAATGTACACTAGCACTAGCCTGTGCATTTGGATGAATGGCCAGTTATTTCACACAAATTTCTCCATCTGGGGATTAATAAAGTCTTATCTTATCTTATCTTATCTTATCTTATCTTATATTATCTTATCTTATCTTATCTTATCTTATCTTATTGATCAGTGCTTCATGTCCCTGGGAGCTTATAGTCTAAGTAGTCATGTAATCATTTTCGAAGATCATTATTATAGCATATGCATAGCAAATGAGGTTGCTACATTTCAAATAACATTTCTTGTGTTTTAAATGCAGCCCTTTGTCACCATAGTGCTGTATGCCCTGGCAGCAACTGTGGGCTTCGTCACCCACTATCTAATCCCTCAGTTACGCAAACATCATCCCTGGTTGTGGATCTCACAGCCAGTGCTTAAGAGTAAAGAGTACTCCCAGTATGAGCCCTCAGGTAAGTGCTGTCCCTTAGTCTATACCTTTGTTTAACCTTTTAATCCTAACAGAGTTACTGTGGGTCCAGACTTCCATTCCTCAATCTCATAAATACATTTCCTGAATCATGAATAGTACTTTAATACGAGTAAGCGATTAATAAGATGAGGCTAGGGTTCATGTTCAGTGTAACATTAGCAGCACAGTTTACTTGCACTACTAGTCGTTGGTGTTAGGTTTCCCCTTCTCTAGCTCTCGCTACGCGGCAAGGAGTAGTGAGTGGCATACTTCCGCATTCCATTGCGCGCATTCCAGCGCTATTCAAAAACTCTCCGATGGACGTTTTATTCATGAACTCACGTTTTGTTTACCTCTGCCATGTGTTCATTCATGTCATGTCTCCGCCTCCTGTGTTTCCCCATGTGCGTTTGTTTTCGTTCGTGTTATGTCTCCGCCTCCTCAATTGTTCGTGTATTGATGTCAGGTGTAATTGATTTGGACATGTGATTTCTTGTTGTTTAAATACGCCGCTCCGTTTCCGCTTCAGGGCGGAGTATTAGCTTTAGTTTAGTTTAGCTGAGATGTGTCTAACCTCACGTTCTTTTTCCCTTAGCTTTTTCCCGTGGTTTCCAGACCACCTTCTAGCCGTGCGCGTTTATTTCCGTAGCTCGTCATTCGTGGTTTCCAGACCACCTTTCTAGCCTCGTGTTCTCTTTCCCTTAGCTTTTTCCCGTGGTTTCCAGACCACCTTCTAGCCATGCGCGTTTATTCCCTTAGCTCTTTTCCCGTGGTTTCCAGACCACCTTCTAGCCATGCGCGTTTATTCCCTTAGCTCTTTTCCCGTGGTTTCCAGACCACCTTCTAGCCTTGCGCGTTTATTTCCGAAACTCGTAATTCGTGGTTTCCAGACCACCTCCTAGCCTTGCGCGTTTATTTCCGAAACTCGTAATTCGTGGTTTCCAGACCACCTCCTAGCCTTGCGCGTTTATTTCCGTAGCTCGTCATTCGTGGTTTCCAGACCACCTTTCTAGCCTCGCGTTCTTATTCCTTAGCTCGTAGTTAGTGGTTTCCAGACCACCGCTTAGCTTAGTGTATATTTCCCTGTGTTTTCCGGATTTTCTACCAGTTGTGGATTACTGTGTTTCTCATTTGGATTACTTTTAACTTTTTGGGAAGTATAATATCCTTTTGGATAACTGTGACATTTCTGTTTATGAATTTATGTTGGATGGAGTCTTTTATGTTTGTTGTTGTTTGAACTGTCCCTAATAAACTGACCACTTTCCCCTGCAAGTGCATCCTGCTTCCTTTACCCCACAGGTCGTAACAGTTGGATTATGATGTACAATTTCATGTTTTATGATTACACAGTTCCTTGGTAGATGTGACTCTTTGGGTTTTTTTCCTCTGTACATTTGATAACAGGAAGCGGATAAAGCAGGACAGAGTAATACTTGGGCTTCTAGTTCTAGTTCATTTTCCACCAAGTTCAGAGACAAGTTCAAGTTATTTTGGCATAACACCATCGTTGCCGATAACCAGTCCCTTCAGGATTTCGCGATTTTGCGATCGCAGAAATTAACGCAAAATCAAGCAAACTTTCTCAAAATTACCGCAGATTTTCTGCAGATTTGGGCCAAGACGCGTCGTGTGACATCATCACAACACACATTCAGCCAAAGCCCTCTTTGATTCACATGCGTCGAACATGAGTACAGCTAAAAGGTCTCATTTACCAATCACCAATCACTGTGAAAGACCATGCAAAACAATTTCGTGCAATTGCAATTTCGCCAATTCAAGTAGTTTTCCGCAAAAAAGCACAAAAAACTCTACAGGTTGCATCATAGATTTTGAAAAAAGCCACAGCAAAATCAAGCATTTTTGGCCACAACAATCACAAAAAACTCTGCGAAATCATGTACCGACTGAATAACAAATAATAACTGAATAATAAATTGTTTGGTTCAGCAACATAAAAGGTTTTGAAGTTTCACCAATGATAACAAGAACCCCTGCTTGTGATGATAAGTTTAATTTTAACCCACTGTTGACAGAAATGACGGGCAAAATTGTACAGCTGTCCACAATAGCAATACGTAGCAATCCATAGCACTAACATAACTGACTTATTATTTTTTTAAATTCTATATTCATCTGGGTATGCGTACTGAATCAACAACCAAAAGAACCATTAGGTCCTGTTGGTGCCAATCATCGACATGTACACAAATCTGTAAAACTTTAACCTTTGGTACTGGGCCTGTGGCCAATGGAAAAAGCACAGTTCCAGTTTTATGGGGCGGAAAGTTTCGTAATGTGCAGTGGAAAATGATTTGATATCATTTGTCATTTATTCCAGACTTTACCATGCCACATTTTGCAGATACATTTATTTGATTCATAACCAGCACCACTGTATAGAGAAAGCAATGCCTCACTCTGTGTGTGTGTGTGTGTGTGTGTGTGTGTGTGTGTGTGTGTGTGTGTGTGTGTGTGTGTGTGTGTGTGTGTGTGTGTGTGTGTGTGTGTGTGTGTGTCTGTCTCATGGTTGCATTTCAGAGGATGCTCAGCTGATGTGGTTCGAGCGGCTCTATGTAGGGCTCTTGAGTTTTGAGAAGTATGTTGTGTACCCTGCCATTGTGCTCAGTGCCCTTACTAATGACGGCTTCGCCCTCAGCCACCAGAAAAAGCTGGGTATACAGTAAGTGTCTGTGCAGCATTGGATTAAAAAAAAATTATAATAATTTATCATTTATACACGTAAGCACAACATTTTAAAAAGGGAAGCTCATGTGAAATTGTCATGTGTCCTAGTAGAGCAGGAAAGACATTTTGACATCGGCTTTTAATTCACAGACAAGACACAACTAAAAACAAATAAATCAGAATAACTCAACTTGGAATGATCGCTGTGACCAAGTAGTTGACAAAAAAAGGCCACTCAAGATTTTTCCGGATTTGAATAAGTAAAACAAAATGAGTTTTTATAAAATCTAAAGACATTTATATATGTGTAATGTTAGCATTAGTTCTTGCTCAGTTTTAGCATTAACTCTCTTGTGATGGCTCTTCTTAGCATTAGCACTTGTCAGCGTTAGCTGTTAGCTTCCAGTCCTGTCCTGATGTCTCTGTGCTTTGCTCGGCTGTGTCTTGCCTCTGCACCTGAGTTTCTCAGGTGTCTGTGTCTCGCTCCAGCTGTGATGTCTTATTGATGACAGTTGCTGGGATGAAGCTTCTGCGCTTGTCCTTCTGCAACCCCAGCTACCAGTTCCTCACGCTCATCTTCACCATCATTTTCTTCGAGTTTGACTACAGCAGGGCTTCTGAGACCTTCCTGCTCAACTTCTTCCTCATGTCCATAGTCTTCCACAAGGTGAGCGCTGCTGGCTGAGACATTACTGCACGCAGAAGTAATGAAGATACTTCTTCATTATTTATAGAGTAACAGTTAATTGATTTGTGTCTTAAGCATTACTGTGGATTTCATACAAGCAACGCCATTGTTTTTTTTTTTGCCATTTTGTAGTGTACTATCAGTTATCCATGATGATTGCAAAGTCAGTTCAGAATGTGCTTAAGGGCCCAAAATAACAGTGTTTGTTTATTGTCAACTGGTCTCTGTTTTGTCTGCAGCTCTGGGATCTTCTGCACAAGCTGCACTTTGTTCTAGTCTACATTGCTCCTTGGCAGATAGCATGGGGCAGCGCTTTTCACGCCTTCGCCCAGCCCTTCGCCGTGCCACGTATCCTAACAGTCTGACCTGCATGCTGTTATTACTGCATGTAAAAAAAATGGTACTTACCAATATTTTAATGGAAAAACAGAATATCATATGCATATGTGGGGCTGTATTCAGAGTTGAGTTAAACACGTGTAGTGACAACTTAATACCGAAATTGCCCACATCTGTATTCAGATCTGCAGACTTAAGAACTATTCAGATGGTTACGTTTGAGTAAAATAAAGGCATGTCTCAGTTACGTGTGATTCTGAACTTGGACTTAAGTCCAATTTGTTGTGCTACAGTATATCGGCACAGTGCCACTGTCCGACAGTTTGATGTAACCACAATATGCAGGAATATGTTGTCAGTGTATTAGATATTAGATGTTTATCTCGGTGCTTGCCACCTTCTCATTTATATGCAGTCCCCTCTGAGAGTATTGGAAGAGCAAGGCCAATTCTATTGCTTTCGCTATACACTGAAGACATTTGGGTTTGAGGTCAAGATGAATATGAGATGATAGATCAGAATTTCAGCTTTCATTTCCTCATATTTACATCTAGATGTGTTAAACAACATTTTGTTTGAACCCACCCATGAGAAAAGAGGGAAACAGAGCCATTGCACAAACATTGGGCATAGCCAATACAACAATTTGAAAATAAAACCACTCATGAGCAGTAAGAATCAGAAGGCCAGACTGGCATTCACAAAGAAATACAGAGATGTGTTATACATAATGCAGTTATTGCAAGCAAGGGATATGCAACCAAATATTAAGTGTTTTACTTTAATTTATTTTAATACTATCTGTTCCTATACATTTTCTAAGTTGTTTAACACATCTAGATGTAAATATGAGGAAATGAAAGCTGAAATTCTGATCTATCATCTCATATTCGATGAGCATTTATACACATTTTGATCTCAAACCCAAATGTCCCAAAATGTGTTTTGGGACTTAAAAGCAAGTGCTCATGTTTAAAAGTGGTGGTCAAGATGCTATTGAAGAGCCCCATCTCTAATACTTCTACTCAATAAAAATCTGACAACCTCAGAGGTGTAAACTACACACAGTTATTTTGCATAGTCTGAATGGGGAACTCATAAAATCAACTTAAGCAGGTGCATAACCTGACTCTGAATATGTGTAACTTTCACTACATAAATATTGAAGTAATATTTTCGCCTTAAATAACCTTCAAGCTATTGTTAGTGCTTGAATGTTAAATAACCATTTACTCATTAGTTCAGGTGTTTTGATTTTCCTTAATAGATGCGCTCAGATTCTGCCATGCTGCTGGTGCAGACATTAATCACCACCGTCTTTTACACTCCACTGAGCCCGTTTCTGGGCAGTGCCATTTTCATCACATCCTACCCACGTCCCGTCAAGTTTTGGGAGAGAAACTACAAGTAAGAGCCTCTTGCGCTCAGAATGCAGGGTTCTTGAAGGAGCAAGTCTTTCAGATTACTGAACTGTATATTCAAATGCTAGTGTCCACATACTGCAAAATTACTTTTCATGCTTGAGTATAGCTGGTTTGATGAGGCTGATGTGTATAGAAAAAAACACTTAATAAAAAAAAGCTTTATTGTTAGATAGATAAATGGATGGATGGAAGATTGATGCACTTTGATGGAATTTGGGAATGTCAGCTATTTTCCCACAGTGATGTCTCAACACTCTAGAGACTTGCCTGTTATTTAAATTATGCTTTTATGAGTTTACACTTATTATTTATGCACTGATTATTCTGATTTGTTATTTTCAGCACAAAACGTATTGACAATTCCAACAGCAAACTTGTGTCTCAGATTGACAAGGATACCGGTAAATAACCTTTACACCTTTACGCTTAACTCTAGAGCAGATAATGTAGATGTACACATGAGAACAAGGCTCATTGGTTTGGTGTAATCTTATTATTATAAATTCGACTATATTCTAGATATATTCACTTGATAAGAAATAATTTTTTTCCTTCAGGCTGTGATGATAACAATCTGAACTCAATCTTCTATGAGTACCTGACACGTTCACTGCAGCACTCTCTGTGCGGGGATCTGCTGCTGGGCCGCTGGGGGAACTACAGTACAGGCGACTGCTTCATTCTAGCCTCCGATTACCTCAATGCTCTCATTCACCTCATCGAGGTTGGCAACGGCCTCGTCACCTTCCAGCTGAGGGGTCTCGAGTTCAGGGGTAAGTACGTAGGTATAAAGAGAAATGGAAAACTTCACAGTATGGTGGTTGGATATTTAAGGAAAAAAAAGTATTAAATGTATATAACAAGATTCTTACCCTCATTTATTATCAAAACAATGCAGAATGTAGTTTACTGCATGGCGTTGAAATATGGCAACAATTAATTTATCACCAATTTTTTTGATAGGCAATAATACAAAACTACAAATTTCCTATGTAACTGGAAAAAGAGAGCTTTACCTTTGACATAACAAAAAAAATGCCATGTCACATGTGCAAGCGCTGTTTGCACTTCCTTTTTGGCAATCACCAGGCATGGTGAAGGTCTTCATCAGAGGGTTCTCAAAATATGATATATTTTTCAATGTTTAGGCAAAACTACTTAAAGGAAGAAACTGAAACACTATCAGAGATAAGTTAACATTTATTTTTTGTCATTTAAACAAGTTTATATATTTTGAGTATTCTGTTAAATGGTAAAATGTAATTGTTGCCATATGGCAACAACATGCGATCATGGAACTGTGGTATGTGCATTCATGAATTGAAACAGACCTACATAGCAAAACAGACACTAGGGTTCTCTAATAGTATATTTACATTTTTTTCACATTCAAAGCAAGAAAAACTGTTGTAATTTCAGACATTCGCAATTGCAACTTATTTTCTAAATTTTATGTTTCAAGAGAAAGAATTAAGAATTCAAGGGAAAGGATTAAAAAAGATACTTCACCTAAAACATGTTTGGATCTAATTTTTGTATGTAGTTTGAATGAACAAATCCATCCACATACTTTTTACAACTGTAATTCCTTTCTAGAAGATATAACTTTTGCATGAAAAAAACCCTCTTTTTTGTTCAAAATGTTTTATATATTTTTATTACTTGAACTATTTCAAATTTAAAAAATCATAAAAACATTTTTATGTAAATGTAATAATTCATGCAGTAGATGGTTAAGCATTTGCAATATATTTGATAGTTTTGTACTCTCGAGTTTAAAAATACAGCCTTGTGATTGGTGAGGGTAAAACTTACTCAAACTTTACCCAGGACTGGGGAGAAATTAGAAATGCAGTAAATGTAAACGTTGGAAAACAGTATTCATACATATATTCAACTGGTGAACTGTGGTCTGGATGTCGGCACATTTTAGACCTCTTTAGAAATCTGGAACCATTAACCATTTAAAGAACCTTTGAGGAACCTCTTTTGTTGTGTACTTTTCAAATGGAATTTTTTTAGTAAACCAAGTTCCTCTCTTGTTGTCTGTCTTGTCGTTGTCTATCTCCATCTGTCTCTCTCAGATATAAGACATAAAATCACTTTATAAATTATAATAAGTAGAATATTGCAGTAAAATCACTTACTGTTTTAACCGATCAGGCACATACTGTCAGCAGCGGGAGGTGGAGGCCATTACTGAGGGCGTGGAGGAGGATGAGGGCTGTTGCTGCTGCGAGCCAGGTCACCTGGCCCACGTTCTCTCATGTAACGCTGCGTTTAATCTGCGCTGGCTGGCCTGGGAGCTCACCACCACCAAGTATGTGCTCCAGAGCTACAGCATCAGTGAGAACAACGCAGCCACCATGCTGCAGCTCTACGACTTACGCAAACTGCTCATCACCTACTACCTCAAGGTATCACCTGCATTAGTGTTACCTTACACCTGTTTCCATAGGTCTGAATTATCGCATGGTTGGGCTCGTTCATATAATGTTTTATATTTTATTTCATGGTATGATTGATATAACAAATAGGTATGACAGATCATTTTTATTTCCTCTTATAGTAAAAAGTCAGAGTGGATTCAAACAGACCACATGACTTTAACAGCTGTTGAATTTTGTCTTGAGTAGTTTTTATTTCTTCCATGAGTCACCGACAACATGTCAACTTGGTGTATAAAGATTCGCTGATTCAAATTAGTGCACCACAATACCAAAGTCTTGGTATTTATATAGCTGCTCTGATTCAAAATAGCATGTATTGAGGAAAAGTATAATGGCATTTGCAGCTGAATTGATTTGGTCATCTACAGAGGTGTGGCTTCTCATTCCTGACCATTTTTTTCTAAATTGTGTCATATAAATCATTGGCTATTTTTCATGTACACCATATACTTGATCATATATTGAGATCCACTGACAATTACACAGCCCTAGCTTACAGTTATACATTTACACTTACAGTATTGCAGCACCCATGAGCTAGATAGGGTGTCGATGATTATAATCAGTCCCTCCAGGAATTAACTCAAAATCAAGCAAACTCCACAATATTCGGAGGAGCTTGCAATCTTTCAAAATTACCGCAGGTTTTCGGCAGATTTGGGCCAAGATGCCTCATGTGACGTCATCACAACACGCATTCAGCCAAAGCCCTCTTCAGTTCATGTGCATTGAACATTTGTACAGCTAAAAGGTCTCATTTACCAACAAACATCACTGTGAAAGACCATGCAAAACAACTTCGTGCAATTGCAACTTCACCAATTCAAGTAGTTTTCTGCAAAAAAAACCCCCAAAAACACAAAAAAAATCACATATTTTGAAAAAAGCCATAGCAAAATCAAGCATTTTTGGTCGCAAAAATCACAAAAAAACTTGGACTGTATGGACTGTATAATGATCAGATTTGCTGTACTGAAGCTCACATAGACAGCAGAGCAAAGTTAAAATACACAAATACAAATATACAAGGCACTGTGCTGATACTGGATGTTCATATCACAATAATTGCCTATATGTTTTGTTCATAATATTGTATTTACAAAAATCCCACATTTACAGTATTTATGCCCTTCTGCCAAATGTCCCACCTCTTCCATTATGTGCATGACATTTGCTAAGTCAGAAATACTTTCTAGTCTCTCAGCTTAGTTAAATGGAACCTAGAATCACTGATTATAATTTGAAGCATCCAAGATGCATGTCTCTATTTATCATGCCCAGTCTATGTCATACAGTATGTAAAGAATAAAACACGACAGGGTGTATTGTTAAAGGAAAATAAACAATGACTAGGTGGTGTGATTATTTTCCAGCAACAGCACGTCCTGAAGTGTCCTCATATACCACAGCAATTTGCCAGTGCTAACCATTTTTGTTGATTAGAGAATGACATGTCATACTTTTTAACCATTTATAAGTTCCATGTTAATGTTGTGGAACATCCACAAAACAAGGTAAAAATGTTACTGAGAAGTTGCCAAGTCTTCTGTCCTGAAACATCAACTCAAATAAACATCAGCTCACAGAAACTTTCACCATATCATCAATTACATGCGTTTTCACTAGCGGCTGAGCAGTGCTGTTATGGATAATTAATCAACATCTGACCAATCAGAATTAAGAAAATGACTGGGCTGTGGAGTATTAGACTCAGTAGCCATACCATATAAGTAGGAATGCATGGAGGGATGTGGTAGCCGATATGACACCAAAGAATGTCTATGCTACATTTTCTACCTTTAGAGTATCATCTACTATCTGGTGATCAACCCGAAGCTACAGACGTGGCTTAAGGAGCAGTCGATCCATGAGGCCCTACAGCCCTACAGTAAATGGCACCATATAGAGAGAGACCCAGTGGTGTTCAGCATTAAGATTGACGAGGACTACGTCCACTGCCTGCAAGGCGTCACCAGGGCCAGCTACTGCAACGTCTATCTCGAGTGGATCCAGTACTGCGCCGGCAAGATGGAGCAAGTGAGATACTGTTGTCACAGTACTGTTTAAACTGAAATATTGAGCTACGGGGGGGCATGGCGGCTTAGTGGTTAGCACGTTTGCCTCGCACCTTCACAGTTGGGAGTTTTATTCCCTCCTCCGCCCTGTGTGTGTGGAGCTTGCATGCTCTCCCAGTGCTTTGAGGGTTTCCTCCGGGTACTCCGACTTCTTCCGCAGTCCAAAGATATGCACTGTATGCTGATTGGTATTTCCAAATTGTCCGTAGTGTGTGTGTGTGAGATTGTGCCCTGCAATGGGTTGGCACCCCGTCCAGGGTGTCCCCTGCCTCGTGTGTAAGATAAGCGGTATGGAAAATTGATGGGTGGATTTAGATATGTTTCGCATTTCGGAATAAAGTCTCAAAGGTATAACAACACCTTTGAGACACATCACTCAATACCGATTATCACCCAGCCCTACCAACTTATAAAAAAAACTTGGGCATGTCTTATTTTAATTATATTATAACATTACATAGTTATACTATAACATACAGTACTGTGCAAAGGTTTTAGGCACATTGCTGTAGAGTAAAAATGCCTTCAAAATAATTAAATTAAATATTTCTTCATTTAAAAAAATACCACAAAGAGTCGTAAACAGCAGTAAATGAAACAAAGTCAATATTTGGTGTGACAAAAAAATAAAAACAAAAATAAAAATAGTAGTCTCCGATACAATTTGTGCAGTTTTATAAGGAAATGAGCTGGTAAGTTTTATTGAGCATCTTGCAGAACCAGCCACAGTTCTTCTGGAGACTTTGACTTAAACACTTGCTTCTTATTTTTGCAGCAAAACCCAGAAGCCTTCATTGTGTTTTTTGTCTGAAAAGTGTCTCTTACGTAATATGCTGCTTTCTTTAAAGACATACAAACATTTTTCTGTAACATTTCATTTTGTTCCAGAAAACTAATGTTTGGGAATCTAAAATGTTTTCTGTACTGACTTGATAATGTAGAAGTCACTAAATAAAAAATCTGTAAGAAAGTTTGTACTACAAAAAAAATAGGGTGCCTAAAACTTTTGCACAGTACTGTATGTATCAGAGATTATTTAATGGCCAACTGATGCAAGTAGTGAAGTGAGTGTGTGTGTTTTCTTTTCTCAGCCGGTGGACTGTGATGAGGATTCTCATCTGGTCACATTGTGTTTTGCTTTGTCGCTCCTGGGCAGGAGATCTCTAGGCACCGCATCGCATAACATGTCCAACAGGTATGATCTTCTTTCCTAAGTAGAAATGCTTAGTGCCTATCTTAATAGGGAAGTGGTGGCTCAACAGTTAAGGCATTGGCCTGCTGCTCAGAGCTTTGTTAGTTCAAATCCCAGCACTGCTAAACTTATACTGTTGGGTTCTTCAGCAAAACCCTTAACCCTCAACTGCTCAGTTGTATCCTGTATAAGATGTAAGTTTTCATTTGTAAAATATTTACAAATATTGTGAATGGCCCAGTGTAAGCCTTTATAATTCTTTCACATAAAGTGTTTTTCCAACTTTTTTGTGTCAGAGGACAGAGTGACATAGACACACTCATTCATGTGGTGAGAATGTTATACAGTGTGTCAGTTGAATTATAGATCAGGTGTTTAATACTCTCTCATTGTTGTTCCTCTTTCAGTTTGGAGTCCTTCCTGTACGGCTTCAGCACCTTGTTTAAAGGAGATGTCCGTATTGCCACGAAGGACGAGTGGGTCTTTGCTGACATGGATCTGCTCCAGAAGGTGGTTGCGCCGGCGGTTAGGATGAGCCTCAAACTTCATCAGGTATGAATGTGTGCAGTGCTGCTAGGAAGACAGGGAGCAAGAAAATGAAATAAATTTGAAGTCCCCTATCATTCATAAATCATTATGACTATGCTCTAAACTGTAACAAAGTATTCGTAAAGTCACAAATTAGTAGCAGAGGTGGATGCAAGTGCAGATTAAGTTTATTAATTAACAAAACACAAACAATACAGACACCTCAAACATTAGACACCTAAACATGAACTATGATCTCAAGGCAGAAAACATAAACTACGGAGTACAACCTGACAACTAACGGCAACTGAAGACAAAAGCTATACAAGGAGTGCTGTCCACGATGTGACTTATATACTAGTGCTCATTAAACCAAAATGTGAATCAAGTGCAAATAGTCATGTGACTGAGTGTAGTGAGCCAATGAGGTGCAGTGGCTGATGGGATTCGTAGTCATGTGCCATATTCGGTGTAACCATGACATGTAAGAATTTCTATAAGCTCTAAAATGTAAAGTGACAAAATAAACTGCTATCATTAACTCATTTTGCCAGAGGCCAAAAAAATTTAATTTCCGCCTGTTTTGGAGGTGCTCGTGTTCAGCATTGAATTTATTTGTGATATCACACTCCACAGTAGTGATTAATGGCTCATATGAAACACTCAGTGCTTTACGAAGTTGCAGTTTTTCATAAGTATTTCTTTTTTTTTTACCTATCCTATTAGGTTTAAATGTTATGATTTTATTGTGGCAGTTGCATAGTGTTTTACTATCAAAAAAGCTTTAGCTGTACTGTCCATTTTATCTCTGTACCAATGTTATTGTGGAGAGGTGTGAATTGTTTGCCCATCAGGGGGCTCACACCCCTCCACTTTCCCATCGCCCTGATCACCAGCAGCTAAACACAGAGTCACGATACTCTACACACAGAAACCCAACAGTGTCCTGACTAATCTTATAACAGACTTGTGGCGATAAAATAATCCATTTGTTTATACTGATTGAAAATGTCCTACAAATCGATTTCCATTATGCCCCTGTACTGCTAGAAAGGGTTAAGCTTATGATGGCTTAAGAACATGCAATATGGCTTAGATCACTAAGGTTAGGACTAGTAATGACCTGCATGGTTATAAACACATAACATTTACTAAGAATTATTGACAAATTGCATTTAAAATGTAATCACTTATTAGTTCATGTGTGTAGTTCTCATTATAAGCTTTAAAGTTACTATAAATTATTTTTCTCAAGCGGACACATTTAAGTACAAATGTATTAAATGCAAATGCAGGCTGAAAGAGCAAAGCAAACCCAAATGTAGAATAGGGACAGGTCAGGTGATCAGCAAAAGAGATTAAACTAGGCAGGGACAAAACAAAACGGAGTTAAACCAGGTTACCAAACACAATAAGGAGGCTCAGTCATGTCACAAGTAAACACCAGGAGCGAGGCATTTAAATGAAAGTCCAGGTTATTTACAGGAGTGTGAACAGGTGAGGTGTGATGGACTGCCATCCCATCAGGGGTATATTCTCGCCTCATGTCAGTGTTCCTGGGATAGAAGCCGGATCCACTGCAAACCTGACCAGGATAAAGCATTTAATAAACATGAATGAATGAATAAAAATTGATATGAGTTGTATGCCAATTATAAGCACAGTTATAAAGCTTTATGAAAAGGGAACCGAAGAACTGAAACACTGAGCTGGGAATCACATGCTGCTCAGCTTAAGCTACCTTGCTTACTTTACTGCACTGTACAAATCTATGAAAGCAACCTCTATAAGATCTATTCATCTTCTGAAAGCAAGCGCATTAATATCCATTGTTGTGCATATGGATGACAGGACCACTTCACGAGTCTGGAGGAGAGCGAGGAGCCGGCCGTGCTATACGAGGCCATCAGCACATACAGGAGCTCGCTGGTGATATGTGATGAGGGCGACCCGGCGTGGCGTAAGGCCGTGCTGTCCAGCAGAGATACACTGCTGACGCTACGCCACACACTGGACGATGGCAACGACGAATACAAGATCATCATGCTGTATAAACGCTACCTCAACTTTAAAGTCATCAAGGTATGACATTTTAAGGGAAAGTATATCATTTACACATATGTCTAGTCATCTGGGGAAACCCATCGGACATCACCGTGGCTGAACTCTGGCAAACAGCCGGAAACTGGGATTTTATTTTCTGCCTTTAACATACTTTGACACATCAACTTTAATATAAATATTGTAAAGGTCTCTAAAACAGCAATGCAGCAATATTTTTTATTAACCTTCCAAACTTACTTTCTGGAAAGCTCATGTTATGCAGATAAGGAGCCAGTTTAACAAATGGTCAAAAAAACGGTCAGACTGCTTAAAGACTGAAAAGGTATTAGGTAGCTAAGAATGCTTTCTGCTTGCAGTGAATATTATGCTTTGACCAAGTTGCTGGTTGTGTGCCATGACAAAATGAACATAAATCTACTAAATTCACTTTTATAAATGGTCTAAACATCATCTGTCGAATGATCTGTGATACACATGACGATGTGATATGATTCACATACATATGATTCTACTCTGTAGAAATCACAGCAAACAAATCTGTAATATTTGACTACTAATAAAAAAAAAATGAGTAATTTAGCCAACAGAACAAAAGTTAATAAATTAAAGTGATTATTTTACCACTGATATAAGAGCAGACAGTGTGATCAGTCAAGTCAAGAGCAATGATGGGGCATGCAGAACTCTTGATTGATTACTCGTTGTCATGGTGTTATTTTTTATTTTTAGATTTTATTTATTAGATGTGAAATTAAATTAAATTTAAATAAATACATAGCAGTGCATTGGTGTCTTAATCCAAAACAAGGTATGTAAGTATGCCAGTGTATGATAATATACCTGCTATGTAAAAAGATTCTGGGCTTCTAAGTGTGACACATTAAAGGGATAGTTCACCCAAAAATGAAAATTCCGTCATCAATTACTCACCCTCACATCGTTCCAAACCCGTAGGACTTTCGTTCATCTTCGGAACACAAATGAACATATTTTAATGGAACCTGGGAGATTTCTGTCCCTCCGTTTACAGTCCAGTAACCAAAACTTTCAAGCTCCCATTGTATCACGAGAGTGGACATTCTACGACGGGACCCGGAAGCGCTGCACTGTTTACAGCAGAGGAAGAGGGACGCTGTACACAAACTGAGTCACATAGAACAATCTTTGTAACAAAGATGTCTGCAGATTTCGACATAGAGGAGGACTTGCATTTTTTTGTCTGCTCTCGCGTCAACACAACACGCATGCGGAGAGCTATGTGGAAGTGAAGATATTTTGTGAATAAAGACTTAATTTTAGTTTTTTTTTTAAACCACTGGAGTCACATGGATTACTTTTAAGATGCCTTTATGAACTTTTTGGAGCTTGAAAGTTTTGGTTACTGGACTGTAAACGGAAGGACAGAAATCTCCCAGGTTTCATTAAAAATGTCTTCATTTGTGTTCCGAAGATTAACAAAAGTCTTATGGGTTTCGAACGACATGAGGGTGAGTAATTGATGACAGAATTTTCATTTTTGGGTGAACTATCCCTTTAAGAATTTTAGCTGAAAAAAAAAACTCTGCCTTGACCTGAGTAATTGGGTGCACTTGCAGTGTTACAGAACACAAATTTCTTTATTGCCCCAATCAGGATCTGATCCCTTCCTACTAACTACAAAGTGCTCTAATAGCCATTACGCCTCTCTCTGTTTCTCTCTCAGATCAATAAGGAGTGTGTGCGTGGGCTGTGGGCAGGACAGCAGCAGGAACTGATCTTCCTGCGTAACCGTAATCCAGAGCGAGGAAGCATCCAGAACTCAAAGCAGGCACTGCGGAACATGATCAACTCATCATGTGACCAGCCGCTAGGTTACCCCATGTTCGTGTCCGCCCTCACCACCTCGTACGCAGGAACACACAAGCACACTGGCAGCATCTGGGGCGGCACGCTCAGCCTCGAGGGCATCCGCACATGGCTCTGCTCCCGGTGGCTCCGGTGGGTCACGTTGAGCCATCACTTTTCTTACATTTAAAATGCAGCTCAGTGTGAATTTCATTAGTAACCTAACATAAATAAGTGTGAAATAAAAGGTGATTTTAGTATGAATAAAAAAAAGTAGGTAAAAACAAATAAAGCCTAGAAATGTATTCAATAATTAGACACTAGTACAGTAGTATGAATAGTTACAAGATTTAAGTTTGATCAGTTTCATTTTGCCTGATTTTTTTTTAAGTGAAAAAGCATGCAGTTCTGGTGACATTAACATGTGATTTGAGTTGTGTATAATATAAACACAGCCATTTTCACTGATATCTCTGCTCTTCTCTGTCAGTGTAAGGAAGGACAATCTGACGAGTTGTAACAGCGGAGTGAACATGGAGGACGTGGACTGTGCTGGCTCCTCCGTTAGTCAAACACACAACTCCGTCACTTCCCAAAGCGCCAGCACACAACAGGCGCATCCACGCAGCTCACGCACCCGACACCATAGTACAGGTCAGAGCGCCTCCGTGTATCTGTTTATAGATAAACTGATTAGGTCAAAACCACAAAATGGTGGTGCAGTGGTGCAGCGGGTAGTGTTGCTGTATCAGAGCACAAGGTTTGATCCAGAGCTCGGGTTACTACCTGTGTGGAGTTTCACATGTTCTCCCTATGTATGTGTGAGTTTCCTCTGGGTTCTCAGTTTTCCTCCGAGTATCTAAGTGGACTGGCAACTCTAAATTGCCTCTACATGTAAATATATGAGTGCATGGTGCCCTGGGAAGGACTGACATCACATCCTGGCCGTATCCCTGCTTCAGTGTTCAAGGGATAGACAAAACACTTGTCTTTCTGAAGATGAAAGAATGAATGAAAACTACAGATATTGGTTATAAAATTAGCATGACAGATATAGAAAATAGTACAATTTTCTTTAAAGCTTCACAATTAATGAATCAACCTTGTGCTAATATCTGGAAATCTTTATTTAATTCATGTTTCTACTGTTCTTGTAATATACTAGAGACAGGGAAGAATTATAACAATGGTTCAGGTTTACTTAATAGTTTCCTCATTACAGATATTCACACATTATTTTAATGTGACAAATACAAAATGCGTTGCACATCTCACAGATTTGTCTAGTAGTCAGTCCCTCTAGGATATCAAAATAGGTTGCGACTTTTCAAAATTTCTGCAGATTTGGGCCAAGACGTGTTATGTGACGTCATCACAACAGCCAAAGCCCTCTTCGATTCACGTGCATCGAACATGAGTACAGCTAAAAGGTCTCATTTACCAACAAACTTTATTGCGAAAGACAGTTTCCGGAGTTATCCAGATGTTTTACACAAAAGTGGAGGCAAAATGCAACACTGTTGTAGAACATAACAGAAAATCAAGTCTGCTGAGTCACTTTTGCTCTGCGAAGCATAGAAAAATGGCTGCTGTGTCTCAAATGCCAAGGCAAATCACAATGACTGAAGTGACTGCATGCATTGTTGGCATGATATAAAATCGATGAATAGATTGTGATCTGTGAAATTGCAGAAGAATACAGATCAACATAAAACTACATAAAACAAACAACGGGCACTTTAAAATTAAAACTAGGTTTTTACATTTGATGTTAATGAATTTCACAGATTTCTATTTGGTGCTAAATTTGAATTGAAATGTTGTTTTCAGTGTTTTCTTTTTATATATTAGAGAGGCCAATGGTTCTTGAGGTCTGAAAAGTAATAAACGTTGCCTGTGGTATACTGTTTAATCATAGAAAGTGATTACATATGTGTCTTCATTGGAAGTAGTTTAAAAGAAGAATCCTGTGCTTGCAATTCAGTTAGTTTTCCGTAAAGGAGGTTGTATCACAAATTTTGAAAAAACCCACAGCAAAATCAAGCATTTGTGGCCGCAACAATCACAAAAAAAAAAAATCCTGTATGTACTGAATAGCATTAAATTAATTAGCCTGAACTTGTGGTCTAACCTTTGACACTTTTAAGTCTCACCAGTTCGACTTCTGTAATACAAAAGATTTTAAATGATAATGTAATACCGAAGTAGAACTTCTGTTTGTCACCTTGACTGAACACTACAACTATTCAAAATGTGCTCAAGACTAGACTCTTTGTAAACGTCACACTCTTGCCTGAGTCGGCTGATGTACCCTCATGTCTCCCCCTGTAGGACGTCGTGAGTATCGCAGTGACTCTGTGCAGCCTCAGTGTCAGCGAGCCCCAGTCACCAGTCGCTCTGGGCCGATCCTGGATCTCCAGCAGGGCTCGGGCTCTAACGGCGTCGTGCAGGGCCTCTCCAACAGTCAGCTGTCCTTCAACACCTCCTCCATTGCCTCTGTCTTCTCCCAGGTGCTCTGTGCTTTTTATTGTGCAGAACTCACTACCAAAAAAAAATCATCATGCAAATCCATATTCTCTTAGCAAGGGCATGATAGCTACATTCATCTCGTAGCTCCTGTGCAAACCTAAAAATATCCAAACATTTAATTCGCTGGTCAGAACCATTCAACTTTCTGTAAAATATTTCATATCTAGTTTAGTTTTATTGCAAGCTATTGATTTACAGGTCATTATTCATTATAACAGATTAATTAATTATTTATAGCTATTTTAGTTCTATTAAGTACTATACAGTCAACTCCAGAATTATTGGCACCCCTGGTAAAGATGGATAAAAGAAGGTTATAAGATGTCTTTGTGGTTAAGTAGCATAATCACACACTGGAAATGAATAACAAAAACCTTATCAAATAAATATCTTTAAAAAAAAACAAAAAATAAAAAAATAAAAAAAACACAAAAAACAAAAAACAAATCCATATGTGTCAATTATTGGCACTGCTAGAATTTCTTAGTCATTTCATTCATCAACATGGGGAAGACAAATGAAACAAGACAAAAGTGTGTTGTGCTCCATAAATTAGACTATGACTATATAAATAGCTTTAAGTTAGAAACATTCAGAGCTGTAATAAACCTGGAAGAGGATGCTAGTGTATTTTGCACGCCCATTCACAGGCTAGAGGGACAAAAAAATTCTCCAAGGATTATTTCAGTTATTTGAACAAACTATTTGTATTTCCTTTCCCACCTTCAACTACCCACAAATGCAGTATAAGCACCTCGAGTTCATGAGACAGTGCTGGTTTGCTACTGCCATGCTTTGTACAGTATTTCACTAATTTCGTTAGTGCAGTCAACTCTTGGGGCGCATTTTTGCCTCGCACCTCAGTGGTTGGGGTTCGAATCCCGCATCCGCCCTGTGTGCGTGGAGTTTACATGTTCTCCCTGTGCTTCGGGGTTTCCTCCGGGTACTCCGGTTTCCTCCCCCAGTCCAAAGACATGTGTTGTAGGCTGATTGGCATTTCTAAATTGTCCGTAGTGTGTGAGTGCGTGTGTGCGATTGTGCCCTGTGATGGGTTGGCACCCTGTCCAAGGTGTCCCCTGCCTTGTGCCCCGAGTTCCCTGGAATAGGCTCCAGGCTCCCTGCAACCCTGTGTAGGATAAGCGGTACGGAAAATGGATGGACAGTCAACTCATTACATTTTCCCAGTCGAGAAATAAGCTCTGCCCTGAGATGGAGCAGATTACTCAACCCTGCCCGAGTTGTGGGGAAGAGGATGGCTTCTCAGTGTTTTCACTGCAATTGCAATTCTCTGCTCCTTTAAATTGAAACAGTCTTAATGAATTCAGTTCTTTCTGTGTTGAATTGAATTCCACATATAAGACTTGCTCTACTACTAAGCTGATGATGATGATGATGATGATCGTAGGTGCCGCGTATGTCTGCGGCGGGTGCCGTGCTCTCAGCTCAGCCACGCTGCAGTCAGGGCTCCTCGTCCAGCTCCACTCTCAGCCTGCTGTTTGGGAAGCGCAGCTTCTCCAGCGGTCTGGTCATGTCGGGTCTCTCCGCCGCTGAGGGAGGAAACAGCACTGACACACAGTCATCCAGCTCTGTCAATATCATCACCCCAGGACCATCAGTACGCCACACACACTCACAGGTACAGCTTCACACACACGTCGTAACACAAGCGTGAGGAATGTCGTGGTGACATCATGGTGTTATAGCAATTTACACTGCTTAACCGTGATGTTTGTTTTATATTTTATATTCTTGCTGAAAATTAGGGCTGCAACTGATGAAGATTTTTTTTGATAGTTGTTTAATTTATTCAATTTACTGATTAGTTGGAATATTTTTGCACCATTTCAATCAACTAATACTTAACACAACTCTTAACCTGTCTTAATTAAATAACAGGTCACTACAATACAATACAACATTACTGACATTTATCATATAATCCGTTACAGCATAAGAATATCATCAAGTGATTGTCAACCACTTTGTTTCCCCACCAAATTAGACACCAAACCTAATATAAAGTCACGGTATTCTGTATATTTTTCTCTACTGGTTCAGCACAATTTTTTATTTATTTTTTTACATCAGTATGAGCGTTGGTCTTAATCACTGGAAGAGGGTCTTACTGCAGCTCAAATCTTGATTTGTTTGTAAAGGCCAATATCCACTGGCTGTCTCACTAACTGACATACTCATATGCTAAATTCATTTTGCTTGCTCATTTGGGTTTGTGTAAAGTGAATCATTTTTGGTATGTGGAATCAACTCGGAAGCTTTGGGCTTGCCTGGAATAAGGGAATTGACTCTTTTTGGAATCGACTCCCAGCACCTTCATGGGCTTTCACACTGGTAGTTTAGTCCGAAAAATTGATAATGTGAAAGCTCATGTGGACCGGTAAGAGCACCACGGTACAGAACCTGAGACTACCTGTAGGAGGTTGTTTGAGTTCGGTTGCACTGGAACTGTGCTGCGATTCCCGTGAATGTAAACACAACTCGCCCTCTGGTCCGCACTTGTTCAGGAAGTAAGGTAACCTGTGCATGTTTTTTAGCTGATGACGGCATCATTAGTTTCCACAACACGTGTACCATGAGTGGCAGGGGAATGTTGTGGGACACAGAAGCGGTCCACCGCTGTGCATAATAGCACCAAAATAATAAAAAAACAAAATATATGGTGAGTCATGTTGTGTTCTCCGTGCGCGTTTGTGATGATGTAAGATGAACACAAATGCACAGGGGTTCGAAAGAATCAAGTGAGTCTAAAACCAGACCAACGCTGCCGGGGGGGCGCCGGGAAAACGTGCCCAGTGTGAAAACTACCTTCGATGCGAATTGAAAGCAGGTCACTGCTGTATATTAAAAACAGATATTGTGTAAGTTAAGAAAATAAAATGATTTAATGTTATCAATTTAACTACTTATAGGCTAATTGTTTCAAATAGCATTGCTGCTTTTTTTTTGCTATCGAATTGTATTGATTTGTTGCTGCAGCCCTACCAAAAATTGTTTCTCTAATGAACACAATCTAATGACTTAGTTTAAATCCTATTTATATTACAGATAACAAAAATAGAAGTGTTAAAAAGACTCAACTCGGGAACAAAAAAAGTGTCTCTTATTTACACTCTCACCTGTGCCTTTGTGCTTTTGCACCTCTATTTCCCTATTAGCGATTTTCCATTCAGAAGTGATGGCTTTGTGTCAATGAGACATACATTCTTAAGTTGTAAAAAGTGGTGTACAATTAATATTGTTCTCTTTGTTGTTGCCAGTGGACATCAGAAGCGTATGAGAGTATAGACGCCACGTCCACTGTGACAACAGGGCCAAAAGACAACACAGCATCAGGTGAGAAGAGCCAGGAAGGGTCAGGCTCGGGCTCAGCCTTCCACGAGAACTCAGAGCAGAAGAGCACCTGAGAGTTTCTCAGCATGTCCACACAACTCACAAGACATGATTTATCAACGAAATCATGGTGAAGGTTTGATATTAAAGGTACATTATAGAATGGGGTAGTAAACATTCCAGTAAGACTCTTGTGTGTTGATTTCGATTAAGTGTAGCAGATCTGAGCACTAAAAGTGTTCAGTGTGGCTGGAACTCTGGATGTCCAGTGGGACTGCGATCAGGAGACGATGAACTGTGTGCTGGAGATACATCCGTTCTTTTATTCAAGTGCTTTATCTTGATCGGGGTTGTGGTGGATCCGGAGCCTGTAACAGGATCACTGGGCATAAAATACACACTGGATGGGATGGCAGTATGTCACACACACACACACACACACACACACATTTGCAGACTCGTTCACTACTGGCATGTTTTTTGGGAGGTTGGAAGAAACCGGAGAACCCAGTAGAAACCCACACAGACACAAGAAGAACGTGAAAAACTCCACACAGCCACCAGCAACCTGAGATCTGGATCGAACCGGGGACTCTGGAGCTGTGAGGTGGCAACACTACCTAGCCAACACCGTGTCAACACTCTGACACCCTATGTGTCTGGCAACACTCTGACAGAATATCCAATTCAAAAACAAAATAAAGTATCATTTCCTTAGCAGTTCATCACTGGACAATAGACACGAACATGATCATCATCATGTCGCTGCATTATATACTTCCAAAGCATGGACACTGAAAGAAATACATTCCTCTGTGCAGTTTAACATTCAGCATTTAACCACAAAAATTTAAGACACTTGATATCTTCATTAAGACTTTTTCTCAATTTTCAGATTTTAATACAATGCTGGTGGATTCTAAATATTTTCAGCATTAAAAGCAGCCAAATCTGTTATGCGACAGTCCAACATATTTGGCTCCTGCAGCATGTGCTTTATTTTTTGTTAATTAAGATGGTAGCGTGATGGTAGCGTGATGGTTAATTACGGTGGTGCTTGAAAGTTTGTGAACCCTTATCCCATCTGTGAAACATGTTGGTGGTGGTATCATGGTTTGGGCCTGTTTTGCTGCGTCAGGGCCGGGAAGGCTTGCCATTATTGACGGAACAATGTCAGGACATCTGCCCGTGAACTGAATCTCAAGAGAAAGTGGGTCATGCAGCAAGACAATGACCCTAAGCACACAAGTTGTTCTTCCAAAGAATGGTTAAAGAAAATTAAAGTTAATGGCCAAGTCAAAGTCCTGACCTTAATCCAATAAAAATGTTGTGGAAGGACCTGAAGCAAGCAGTTCATGTGTGGAAACCCACCAACATCCCAGAGTTGTACTGAGGAGTCCCAGTTCTGTACTGAGGAATGGGCTAAAATTCCTCCATGCCGACGTGCAGGACTGATCAACAGTTACCGAAAACATTTAGTTGCAGTTACTGCTGCACAAGGGGGTCACACCAGATACTGAAAGCAAAGATTCACATACTTTTGCCACTCACAGTTATGTAATATTGGATAATTTTCCTCAATAAATAAATGACCAAGTATAATATTTTTGTCTCATTTGTTTAATTGGGTCTACTTTTAGACCTCTGGTGATGTTTTAGGTCATATTCATGCAGATATGCAGAAAATTCTAAAGGTTTCACAAACTTTCAAGCACAACTGTAAGCCCGAAGTGTCAATAGTACCTCACAAAAACATACCTCATCTACTAGAAATATCTGATAAAATATGTCTGTACGTCATTCGGACTGTTGAGCACATATTGTCTAAAGATTTAGGCACATATGTTGATAAATGATGATTGATTAATGAAAATATTTCCCTGTGCATACACAAGATGAATACACTGTGTATGTCATGTTGTATTTTTTGTTTAACGATATTGGTATTGTTAAATCCACAATGACAGGAAGCTGGTAAACATGGGAATCACTTTCTCAAACATAGGAATGCACTCCTTGACATATTTTTTAATAAAAGGAAACTGCTGACTGGTGTTTTCTACGAACTCTCAATTCACTATTCATCATTTCATGCACACTAGCAGCCTTCTTGGATAATAAACTTTTAACAACCATGTTTTGTTCGCATATTGAAGCCTAGAACAAATACAACCAACTAAGACATATAAGAATGAATTTGATAAAACCAACAAAAAAAATGTCCAAGCTGATTTATTACCAATTAATTAGCACCTGCAGCGTGATTTACTGCAGCCTGAATGAACAGCATTCGTGTACAAATGAATACAACTGAAGGGCAGGTATTAATCTCAGTGGAATCCTGTTTTCACCAATTAAAGACAAAATAAAAACCATGTACTATGTTTAACAAGATACTTCCTTAGAATTCTGACTTTCTGATTTCATAATATGTCTGAAAATGATGACTTAGATTACTCGTCTCAAAACAGACTTTTCTTTTTATAATAATCATGTAGTTTCTCAAAATTATGACAATTTTTCATAATAATAAAGTTTCTCAAAATTATACCTTAGTTTTTCATAATAAGCAATAAGGTTCTCAAACTTTACTTAGTTTTTCATAATAATGACTGTTTCTCAAAATTATGACTCAGGTTTTCATAATGATCATTAAGTTTTTCACTTATTTGTTGAGGTTTTATTATATGCCAGTTATTATTTTGTTCTACTTATATCCTACCATCTTTTTCATTCCCGGTCGGTCTTTGAGCTCTGCACTGGCTGTTGTGATTGAAAACAATTAGCACAAAAATAACTCATAACCTAAAATAGCTAAAAAATAACTCATAACCTTGTAAACATGGTTGCCTCTACATTATTTGAACATGTTGATTTAAGCAATTATTTGTTGTGCATAACCCGAAAGACACCCACTTACGACATACCCAATTTATCAGATTGCACATGGAAATTAGGTCTCTTATTTGGCATCTTACTAGATCAGTGCATGAATGCATTTTAGGTTTTTTTTTACTTACACATACATAGTAGTCATGGACATGCCATTTCCATTGCTCTCTGACTCATAAGCAAAAGAAAAAGAACTAGCTTACTGAAAGCTGCTTGATGCAATTAGGAGACATTTTTAAAAATACATAGGAAGGAAGGATGGAAGGTTTTCTGATATTAATTCTCTATGAAGTTCCTTTTTTCAACTGGTAAACGTCACTATATGACAACATTGAGTGATCCACGTGAGAGCAAAAAAAAAAAAAAAACTGCACAGGAATGTTTTAATGAAGGATTTCATGGACACAGAGATAACGGGTATAAAATTAAGGCTCCATCATTAAAGACCTTGTATTATATAGGCTTGTTAGATGAGAGGCTCAATCATGTAAAGTTCAACAGATTTTCTCTAATTTGCTCAACAGATTTGCTCAACAGATTTCAGCTAAAAATGAGAGAGACACAAGCGAGAGAAACAGCTGGGTTTAGTGGAAACTGATTAGGCACACTGCAGACTTGCCAGTATGTACAGCATTTCAACAAACCTACTAAAATTTCTGTTTATTAACTGTTACCTTTTGGTAAAGGTATAAAAAATAATAACACATTTGTCTGTCTAAAGTCAACTGTAATATTTTTGGCAACCTTCATGGCAATTGGAAAAATTATAATCTATAAACACTACAAATAATGATCAAAATTTTGCACTTAACTGAAAAAACTTGATTTTCTCTAACATTCTCAATTAAAAAAAAAAAAAAAAAAAAAAAAAATATATATATATATATATATATATATATATATATATATATATATATATAATACATTTACTGACCACTTTATTAGGAACACTTCTGCACCTGTACTTTCATGCAATTATCCAATCATGTGGCAGCAGTGCAATACATAAAGTCCTCAGATACAGGTAAAGTGCTTCAGTTTATGTTCACATCAAACATCAGAATGGGGGAAATGTGATCTCATGAGATTTCCACACACAGCAGTCACTAGAGTTTACACAGAATGGAAAGAAAAACAAAAAACATCCGGTGAGCAGCAGTTCTGTCGGCAGGAACACCTTGTTGATGAGAGCGGTCAGAGGAGAATGACCAGACAGGAAGGCTACGGTAACTCAAATAATTACTCTTTACAACCGTGGTGAGCAGAAAAGCATCTCAGAATGCACAACAAGCTGAACCTTGGGCTTCAACAGCAGAAGACCACATCAGGTTCCACTCCTGTCAGTCAAGAACAGGAATCTGAGACTACAGTGGACACAGGCTCACTGAACAGCTGAGGATTGGAAAAACATCACCTGGTCATGCTGAAGTTTGGTGTGAATGTTAACTGAATCGTTTGAGAATGATTTGATGCATTGTTCTGCTACATGATTGGCTGACTGGGTAATTGCATGAATGAGCAGGTGTACAGGTTTACCTAATGAAGTGGCTGATTAGTGTATAATATAGTGGATCTGAAACAAACAAAAATGAATAAAATAGGAAAGAACATTCAAGAGTAGCCTACAGTCTCACACACTGTTTGATATCAAACAGGGGATCATAATAGATTATTATGCATTATTTGTGTGCAAGAGACAAAAGCCACTTGTAATCTGTAAACAAGATAATCTCAAAATGATTGGCTCAGTATTATTTTCAGATTTCATATACAGCTGTGAGTCATGAATCGCCTATGATGAGTTACACTAATGCACTTCCTTAAACCTACCTCAGTTTAGGATGTTATATAATATAATTAAATATAATTAAAGGTAATTGTGGAGGCGGGGGCGTGGTCGAGCACCAGTTTGTGAATGGAGGGCGGAGCCGGAGAAAGCGAGTGGTAAGGTTTACACACCTGTAGGAAATTTAGACTAATGAGTGTTCTGTGTTGCAGTGAGGAGAAAAGGAGGAGAGACACGCGCCTCGAGAGAGAGAAAACGATGCCGACACAGAGCCATGTGTGCGTGCGTGTGTGTGTGTGTGAATATACTGGGAAATAAAAGAAAAACCCAAATACCAAGAAAAAAGGAAGAAATAAAAAGTGTTCGAGTTGGATTAAGCCTGTCTCCCTTCTGGTACCTGACCTTTAAATTGTTACACTGGTGCCGAAACCCGGGATTCGAGAGGAAATCGCCACCATGGAAGGCTCACCTCTGGACCACCTCATCAACCAGCTGGCCAACCTCCACCAGACCCAACACCAAGCCCTCCTGCAGCACCAACGCGACCAGGAGAAGCGGTTTAAGGACCTCCTCGACGCCCAGGCTGAGGACCGCCGGGTGCTCCAGGGCCTGGTGCAGCAGGTCGGGATTCCAGCCGCCGGCCCCACAGCGCCTGCAGCAGTCGCACCCGCTGCTCTGTCCCACGTCGCGCTGACAAAGATGGGACCACAGGACGACCCAGAGGCCTTCCTGGAGCTGTATGAGTGCTCCGCGCGGGCATGAGGCTGGCCTGAGGGTCAGTGGGCAGCCCGCCTGGTGCCGCTCCTGTCGGGCGAGGCGCAGCTCGTGGCCCAGCAGCTGCCCATTGCTAGCATGCTGGAATACCCGGACCTGAAGCAGGCAATTCTGCAGCGGGTCGGGTGGACCCCCAAAGAACACTGTCAGCGCTTCAGAGCACTGACCTTCGCTGAGCTCTGCCGTCCGTTCGCCTTCGCCCAGAAGCTACGGGACACGGGAGTGGCTCTCCCCCCTTCTTAGCAGGGATTCCCCTCGGGGATTTTCCCTTGGAGCAGTCGCGCAATGAAACCCTGAAGCACGCCTTTGATCAAGTGAGAGTAATCGATGGTCAGCCGATCCAGCCCAGTGTTGCGCTCTCCCAGCCCTACTTCGTGATTATTAAAGATAGGATTTATAGAGTGATGCAGGACACTCAGACACAGGAAAATGTGACCCAATTGTTGGTTCCAAAGAACGGTCGGGAAGTATTATTCCAGGCGGCTCATTATAACCCTATGGCGGGGCACTTAGGGCAGGCGAAAACATTAGGTCAGCTCTTGGCTCACTTCTATTGCCCGGGCATTCATGGCGACATTCGCCGGTGGTGCACGGCGTGCCGCGAATGCCAGCTGGTGAATCCACTGGCCACCCCAAAAGTGCCATTGCACCCACTCCCATTAATCGAGGTCCCCTTCGAGAGAATTAGCATGGACCTTGTTGGGCCATTAGACCGATCTGCACGGGGGTATCACTTTGTGTTAGTATTAGTGGACTACACAACGCGATACCCGGAAGCAGTGCCTCTACGCAATATCTCTGCAAGGAATGTTGCGGATGCACTCTTCCGTTTAATCTCCCTGGTTTGGATCCCGAAAGAGATCCTAACTGATCAGGGCACATCTATTATGTCACGCACCCTGCGCGAGCTGTACGAATTCTTGGGGGTTAAAGCGATTCGCACCAGCGTTTATCATCCGCAAACGGATGGGCTGGTGGAGCGCTTTAATCAAACGCTTAAAAATATGATTCGTAAGTTTGTGCAGGAAGATACACGGAATTGGGATAAGTGGCTAGAGCCCCTGTTATTTGCAGTATGAGAGGTCCCGCAAGCCTCCACGGGGTTCTCTCCATTTGAATTATTGTATGGACGCAAGCCGCGCGGCATACTTGACATCATACAGGAAAATTGGGAGGAGGGGCCTTCAACCAGCAAGAATGAAATTCAGTACGTTTTGGACCTGAGAGCAAAACTCCACACATTAAGTCACCTAATGCAGGAGAATTTGCTACAGGCACAAGAACATCAATTCCGGCTGTATAACGGGTGCACGGCTACACGAGTTCACGCCGGGAGATAAAGTGCTCGTGTTACTACCCACGTCAAGCTCCAAATTACTCGCCAAGTGGCAAGGACCCTTTGAGGTTACACGGCGAGTCGGGGATGTCAACTATGAGGTAAGGTGAACAGATAGAGCCGGGGCGCGGCAGATTTATCATCTAAACCTGCTAAAACTGTGGAGGTAGATGGCGTCAGTAGCGTTGGCAACGGTAGTTCCTGAAAGGGAGGAGCTAGGACCGGAGCTAGATGTAAAATTGGCGAGTCAATCCCCTCCAGTGCTGTGCGGGGACCACCTCTCCCTAGCCCAAATTACAGACATTAAAAACCTACAGGCAGAGTTTTCTGACGTGTTCTCGCCTCTCCCTGGCCACACTAACCTCATAGAGCACCACATTGAGACAGCCCCAGGGGTGGTGGTTCGCAGCCGCCCCTATCGGCTCCCCGAACACAAAAAAATGTTGTTCGGGATGAACTTAAGGCCATGCTCAAAATGGGAGTAATCGAGGAGTCCCACAGTGACTGGAGCAGCCCGGCGGTCTTGGTTCCCAAGGCCGACGGAACGGTCCGGTTTTGTGTGGACTTTAGAAAAGTCAACGCGGTGTCTAAATTCGACGCATATCCAATGCCTCGCATTGACGAACTGCTCGATCAGTTGGGTGTGGCTCGCTTTTATTCGACACTGGATTTGACAAAGGGATATTGGCAGATCCCCTTGACTCCAATGTCCCGGGAAAAAACGGCCTTTTCCACCCCATTTGGCTTACACCAATTCGTGACCCTTGCTTTTGGGTTGTTCGGGGCTCCCGCGATGTTCCAGCAGCTCATGGACCGAATACTCCGTCCACACGCTGCATATGCCGCTGCCTATTTAGACGACATTATTATATACAGTAATGACTGGCAGCAACACATGCCGCACTTAAGGGCAGTGCTGAGGTCGCTGAGGCGTGCGGGACTCACGGCCAACCCAAAGAAGTGCACGATTGGACGGGTGGAAGTACGGTATCTGGGCTTCCACTTGGGTCATGGACAGGTGCGTCCCCAAATTGATAAGACAGCAGCGATTGCGACCTGCCCAAGCCCCAAGACCAAAAAGGAAGTGAGACGGTTCCTGGGGTTGGCTGGCTATTATCGTAGGTTTGTGCCTAATTATTCGGACGTCACCAGCCCGCTGACTGATCTCACTAAAAAGGGGGCACCAGACCCGGTCCAGTGGACGGAGCCGTGCCAACAGACTTTCACTCAGGTAAAAGCTGCACTGTGTGGCAAACCACTTTTACATTCTCCTGACTTCTCTCTCCCTTTTGTTTTGCAGACGGATGCGTCGGACAGGGGGCTGGGGGCCGTGCCGTCCCAGGTGGTGGAGGGGGTGGAGTGCCCCATGCTGTACATCAGCCGCAAGCTCTCGGTACGCGAGACAAAGTACAGCACAATTGAGAAAGAGTGCCTGGCCATCAAGTGGGCCATCAAGCAGTCACCCTCTGTTCGGATCACGCCCCGCTCCAGTGGCTCCACCGCATGAAAGATGCCAATGTGCGGATCACTCATTGGTACCTGGCACTTCAGCCTTTTAAGTTCAAGGTGATCGGACTTCCTCTCTTGGCAAGGGGGGGGGAGTCGGCGGCAGGCCGGATGGCTCCCCGGCCTGAGTCGGGTGGTGAGGGTATGTGGAGGCGGGGGCGTGGTCGAGCACCGGTTTGTGAATGGAGGGCGGAGCCGGAGAAAGCGAGTGGTAAGGTTTACACACCTGTAGGAAATTTAGACTAATGAGTGTTCTGTGTTGCAATGAGGAGAAAAGGAGGAGAGATACGTGCCTCGAGAGAGAGAAAACGACGCCGACACAGAGCCATGTGTGCGTGCGTGTGTGTATATACTGGGAAATAAAAGAAAAACCCAAATACCGAGAAAAAAGGAAGAAATAAAAAGTGTTCGAGTTGGATTAAGCCTGTCTCCCTTCTGGTTCCTCCGTACCCGACCTTTAAATTGTTACAGTAATGTTTATGCTGAGCAGAACATTGTGAACAAACCTGTGCATGCTAATAGCCTGGCCTCCCACAAAGACGATGACAATGTAGAACACTTTAACATGCACTCCAGAGTACCAGAAATCCCTGTAGCCTTAACATAATTCACAAAAAGAGGGTTTCATTTATAGGCCCGATTCAGATGCCTTTCTAAAGAGAGCCCATGAGGATCCTCCATGAAGGATTTAGAAGCACTACCCTATACTTACCATGCAGTCCATTATTTCCCACATACCACATACAGTACATGCTACAATTTTGGGTAAATCCTCCCTCCTTTATGCTGAGACACACTATACTGCGACACACTATACTGCCAAAAGTTTGTGGACGCCTGACCATAACACCCATATGTGCTTTTTGAATATCCTATTCCAGATTTATTCCCCCTATAGATGTTATAATAACCTCCACTCTTCTGAGAAGGCTTTCCACTACATTTTGGAGTGTGGCTGTGGGGATGTGCTCGTTCAGTCACAATAGCATTAGTGAGGTCAGGCGCTGATGTTGATGTTGATGTTGGAAATGTTTCCAGGGATGGGAGAAATGCTGGGACAAATGTACTGCATCAGGAGAGTACTTTGAAGGGGATTAAAGGAGAAACGCTGTAGGTTTTACAACACTATATATTTTTTTAAACAATTCCAGGAATTTTTTGGGTCCCCCCTCGTATATATCTATTTACAGATTCTACATGCTGTTATTTATGTGGTTCATTTAGAGTCCATCAACAAACGTGACGTTCCCCAAAAAATCCGGAAGTCGAATGTCAGTGTAATTATTCTAAAACTTTTAACTGTGACTTTAAAGTGATACTGTACTTCATTTCAACCCAAAGCTCTACAGGATGTGAACGTTTACTGGAATACACACTGGTTCAGGATGTAGAGCATGTTGGAAGCTACTGGTGCAGTTGTGCAGTTTGGGTAGGAGGAATAATCTTACCAAACCTACAAAAGCAGAAACGTCAGTAAATTTAAGTTAAGTCTGTTTTCCTATTTAGGTCCAAGGTTTTGTTTATGTGGCTGCTTTAAGGCATCACATCCTGGTTGTTGTGAGGAAAGTCAGTAAACTAGATAGAAATCTTCTGGCCATAAAAAACAGACATGCTTTTTGGATGCATTTTAAGAATTACACTGGTGTAAAATGTAGTTCCAGAGTGCACAGAGATTTCAAACAGCATATTTGTTATGTAGTCACCTATATAAGTTTGGGCTGAAAAGAAGAACAGCACTGACACTGTAGAGAAATAGATTTGCATGCAGTCGTTTTGATCATAGTTGTTTTTTCGTTTACATTATTATATCTGTACCAACACATATTCCAGAAAGCAAAGTAACAGAGAGCAAAGATTAAGGTCTACATGTAAAGGCACTTCAGGACAGCTGGGATGAAAATCATTTTTGAATGTTAAAATCATCTACAGACCTCTCAGATGCCCCAATTATTTCTCATTATGTGAGTTTCTTGGGTGAGTATTTGGTCTGGTCAGTATGACCTCCATAACAAAACTAACAAAATTATGAATCTGTAACAGATGGGTCCTCTGTATCTGAACTGAACAGCACAAATGTACTAACGTAGATGATCTGTAACATTCCTGGCATCATCAGAGTACTCCTGTAAAACAGATACACAGACTCTTTAATCCTGAAGCAGCCTTAAACAGGGAAAAAAATGCATTTGAGAACAGTTCCTCCTGGTTCTGTAGTATAAATGCTGTGTTTAAAAAAAAAACAAAAAAACAACCACCACCACCACCCAGCAATAACCTTTTCAAACTGCTGACCCAGTTCTTAATATCAACTGTGTTATGTATCTGGTTTATACTTTATAAATGTATCCAATAAAATGGGATGAAATACTGTAATATCATAATTAGTGAACTGTATTAGCGTATATTTCTGCTCATGCACTTTGCATGCGTCTGCACAATTATGACCAAGTTAAATACATATAACCTCAAGCTTTCTCCAGCCTCTTCACACAGTATAAAATATTTCTCAAACTGAATGAATGTGATCCTCCTGCATGCAGACACACCCTTATCTCACTTCTTTTCTTTTTGCTACAAGCGATAAAGTTCAGCCTTTTCAACTGTCCATGTTATTACATGTCGACAGTCTAAGTCAACATTTAGCAGGTAATAAATCTGTAAATTGATGCAAATACAGTACACACCAGTGCTAAATTATGCACTTCTAATTCAAAGGAAGGGGAAAAAAACCTCTCAATGTGTTGTAATGAATGAACTACACAAAACGCATGGATACCTTAAATATTGTTCATGAGTAGTATATACAGTAATACTGTATTAATGCATGACATTAGGAAATAGCAGGAACTATGTAGCTATGCAGTGACAATGACTATGATGTGCAGGCCTGCTCAATGCTTATGAATTCTGCAAGTCTAATGAATAAAAGTGTACGTGAAGTGATAAATAGATCTCTGTTCGTTTGTCTGCTTAGTGTTCTTAGTGCACGTATTCATGAATGCGACTAATAAAATTTCAGTGCCTTCGGCAGTTCTCAAGCCGTAAAACACTGGCTCATGTAAGGGTGCGGCTCTAAGGTGCAACACTGAGTCAATATTTTCTCTCGGGGTGTGTTCACATGGAATTATTGGCCTGTCTTTCTCTTCCAATAAATGATATTGACCCTTTGGCTGAATGTTGAGTATACAGAGACTAAATATTACCACGGCCATCATGTCATTAAAATTTTAGAGCAACTATTAGTTGGATCTATTGGAAGACGGTTGTATTTTGAAGTACAATACATTAATGTACTTGGTAGACCCTTTTGTCTAAAAAGAAGTTGTAGTAAGACAGCATCTTCTAGATGGTTAAGAGCATTGTTTCTCTCTCACTAAACTCTGTTTCCTTGTTACAGTGTTGATACTGTTATCTTTAGTACTTTTTGTATGCATCTTTTACATACAAAGATGTATGTGGTGTACCTTTAAACCCTCTACAAGATAATTTCAGTCCAACTGTGTTCATTAAATCTTTCTTAAAGCTACACTACATCCACATTTCCAGGTTTAAGACATGTACAAAAGATAACATCACCACCTTAGCAACAAGGAGACATACAGTTTAGTACCTCTTAAAGCCACGTTCACACATACAGCGACTCCCAGTGACAAAGCGACCAGAGGCCATCCATTTTCAATGAGAGCCTGTGACTTCCAGCAACATGAGCGACAGCGACCGTTGGCTACTAGATGTGGGTGTGTCCAGCAACGCGACAAAGGGAGTCCAATGGGAGTGAAGACAGTAGAGCACATGTAATCCATTACGCTGCCTGCGAGTCTGAATTGTTTTGTGGATCCAGACAGTCTGGCACTTGCACTTGCACCGCAGATCGATGGCCGCAATGGCAAAGAACACACACTGCTTCTCCTTCATCTTGTAGGATATGATGCATATATACACTGGTGAATTTTATATACAAACACTCTCCCTCCAGAATGTAACTGGTTTGTTATCAAAAGTGGAATGCTAGTTGCGCCACCCACTGATAAATGTTACTATGCCAACCAGTAGAACCAACACCTACTGGCAACTTCATAGCACAGCGACTGGCGACTTGCAGCGATTAAATCACTGTATGTGTTAACATAGCTTTTATTCTCTGAGCATGGCAGTACTACCTCTCACTCCTCATCCTCATTTAAACTTTCCTCTGTGAGGTTTCTATTTCGCTGTGTCCTTGACATGAGGTGCCACTTGCAGGTACAAAGTTAAAAAAAGAAAAAAACATTTTCACCTTCAATTAATGCCTCTGAACTGAGATGGTGACATGAGCGAGATGTGAGATGATCTGCTGTGATTACCACCAGGATAGAATGAATAGAAAAGAACAGAGGTTACAGTTAGAGATCTTCTTCTTGAAAAGCATGTTAAAGTGCCCGTGACCTTTGTCAAAGAGACCGATGCACCATAAAAACTCTTTGAGTGTTGAGTCGTTCATTCTGTATGACTGGGTTGTAATTTAAAGTATTGACACCACCTCACACCCAAACCCTTCCTGTGACATACAGAAGACTGCGCTGAAAACATTTTGGACACTTGTACATTGAATGTGTGCATTTTCTTTAACTAGATGTTAAAAACAACCACAGCTGACAACACAAATTTATTTAATTGAATGTTAATTGAGTATCTTTTTTTTATCAATAAGGTATACTATTTTCATATATTTGTTATATATATATATTTATATACAGAAATAAAACAACATATTTTCCGACCGAGACTGAAGAATATCAGCAAAGGGAAATGTAAACCATGTTCCATCCGACTTCTTGAAAAACGTCCCTCGACCATCGTCTCTCCCGGTCTGACACTTAACATATTTGCATAGGCAAAATGAGATTAGCCCTTAAACAGTGTGTTTCCTGAATCTTTATCTAATTATGCTGAGTGAAAAAAATAAAATCAACAAATAACAGCTACTCTTTGTCAAACCTCAGTATACATGTGCACATGTCATTTACAGTGTTAGGCTTCAAGTAGATCAAAAGAAACAAATTGAACTAAATGTGAACAAAAAGATAAAAAAAATAAAAATAAAAATAAAAAAAGCAACATGAGAGGTAGAGGAAACCCAGTGAAATTCTTCCGAGACATGTCAGTCACTACAAGGCTCCTCTGATCACACATGATCTAAGAGTCCATTCCGTACGTTTTTTTTTAAAAAAAAAGGAGCCTTTCAGCGAGAAATGCAGAAAGAGAGTTTCAAACAATGCCTTGCTTTGCGACTATCAGTCAATAGCTGGCTGTTCCCTGAGACAGCCTTCAAGCAAAAACTCTTTGTCTCTTATGGCAGGATAAAATCAAGCCAAAGCTTAAAATGTAATGTGCCAATTAATCCATGACATCACACATCAGTTCCTATGTGAACACTAGCTGAAATATTTTAGTATATCCAATATTACTCAGTATCTGAGACGCTATTACATCAGAATTAATCCTTAATTTTTTTTAATTAAGTAAAATGAAACATTTACATGAATGGTTGTTTTTGCCTAATATGTTTTACAACATAACCTTAGAAATTCATTATTCCAGTGAATCTTAAAAAAACCCTGTCATGGATTAATTTATCACCTTTTTTTTGTTTGTTTTTTTGGCTTGAACACCAAAACATACACATTTTCAGCACACTGCTTTCAGCTTTTAAATAGTTTTTATGTGACATATCCAAAAAACATCCAGGCAATCGTCTCAAACTCTGTGCCCTGCTGACTCATCGTTCACAAACTGCATGGCACACTGTTTAAATGTAAACGCAGTTCAAGTCCATGACTTCCCGATGCTTCAGCATTAATACAAAAATTGAATAGAAATAGGTGTGTATTAAATGTAAAAATAACCATTAAAAGAGGCTGCATGCTTTCAATTATAAACTGGTAATATATGACGTATGCCAATACTAATCAGGGTGACGGCACACGTCGTTTTGAATGAAGAGAAGGGCTTACAATGGCACGATGAATGTGGGCTTGTACTGCTTTTATTAAAATACTCACCACAGAATTTCACTGATATCTAAGAGGCCAAAGCACTTGTACTATCCTAAGATGACTCAACACTGTCGCGGATTCCCACTACACATCCCCTCCAACACTAGCTGTATATATATATATTTTTTATATATTAATGCACACGTTATATTCAGTAAATTTCCCTTATTTTCTTTCGAGTCAGCAAGTTCACATTTTGAATGGTGAGTGACAAACAAACGCACTCCAATTTAATTCAAGTCCAAATCCTGGAAACGCATGCAAGTTGTTTTTTTTTTTAGTAAGACGTGTAAAGGCTTGCTGGCTGACCTAGTTCTCTCTTCGCATTGGCTGATGCTGATGTGTGAACACACTAATGCTTTAACAGTGATTTTAAAAATGGCATCAGTGCAATGCTGGCTGAGTGACAAAGGTCTTCAGTGAATTATTGTACAGCTAGAGATTGGCACTTTAAGTGCTTTTCCAAGCACCAAAAAAAAAGGAAAAGAAAGAAAACAGCCTCACTCATAAGCAAACCTTTTCATCAAAGTGCCATCTTTAAACTCAAAAGAGTTTTGAACAAGGATATAATTTACTCGTATTAAAAGCTAAGAGACGAGAACGTGGTGATACCAAGCAGGCATATACATACTGTTTTGTCATGCACTGGCCGCTGCAACAGGAAATAAATTGGCATTGAGTTGACAGCGCAAGATTCAAGTCTGAATCGAAGAAAATTGAGCTGAAAATACCGTCATTTTCAGGGCCAAAAATTCGAATATTTCATATAGAAACGCTTTCAAGAACGCTTATCGCAGTGTCATCCGTAGTGGTTATTCGGATTGTGTATTCTGACATGTTCAGTGCACAAACACACAAATGCATGCTAATAGGATGTGCACTGCTCCTGATGGCCTCTTTAAAACACTATTACCAGAAAGCGGCCAACAATCAAAATGCTCCTTGAGCTTCATATAGACAAGTCCATGAAGCCTACATATATAATCAGCTAACCATCAATACACATCAGTCCACAAAAAAAAACTTTTATATTAAAACCAGAAGCATGTTAACATCTTAACATCACCTCTGAGAAAATGTGTCATTGTGCAGTGCCTGAACAAAGACATAAGTCATTATTTCAAATACAGTGAAGCCTTTAAAAACAAGGCAGTGTTCACAACCTTAAGACTTGGTTTAAAAAAAAAAGGAAAAAAAAAGGCATTTCAATGTAAATGACAATTCTAATTCTCTCACGTACCTCTGAGATGTTGCTGATTTATTTTCAAGCGAAACTCTTAATCCAGCAATGCTTACAACGAGTGACATACAGTACCTGTGCTTCTCTCAGGGACGGATGGACTGGGAGGGCCTGGGAGGACGCGCACAATTAACTGTGGTTGTTGGTCAGCATCAGCAGCTTCTGTGCCCTTAATCGATATCGAGGCATTGTGATTTTTGCAGAGGAAAGTCATGTTCATGGTTTGTTTAGCTGCCCAACCACAACACTAGCCCTTACATATCCCAGTGAAAACGTTGTTAAGACGGACGAGAAATTGGGTTGACGGATGACAGTGGTAATGCTTCCAACAGAAAAATTGTCAAAACTACATTTTCCCTTAGCTTACAAGAGCTTTAAAGGCTCTCTCCTCATGACAGCGCAAGAAGTACATTTCTTATTCGAAAACCACTGCAGTCCTGCCAGGAGTTAAACGTCAAAGCTAGAACCAATTCCGAAATCTTGTTTCATGCAAAGTCAGGCGTTACCTGTTGTAACAACTCTTATCCAATCATACAAGTGATCATTATTCAGCTGTCCTCAAACACATGAGGCAAGTGAAAGGAGAAAGAGACAGCGAGCGCGTGCGTGCGCGTGAGAGAGAGAGAGAGAGGGAGAGAGAGAGGGAGAGAGAGAGAGAGAGAGAGGAAGAGAAGTAAAGAACAGGAAGTAGGGCTCGGATGGTATTCCTCACACAATTCTTTTTGTCACAGTTGGCTGAGCAGCTCATATTGGCACTTAAACAGGAAGTGAACTTTGGGCTCACTACTGGACGGTAAGAATTGCTTAACTACTCGCTCTACGTATAGGAAACCTCACACTTTTCCGTAGTGGCACCTTAGGATGTTTTTTTTTTTTTTTTTTGGTCTTGAGTTTTTGACTGGAACCTTAGGTGTCTAAGCAGGCTCTCTTTCGTTCCAGGAGGTCCCTGTAAACAGACGAGTTGAGGAAACGTGGGAATGAGTCTCTGTGCATGAGCGTGTAGATCTGGAGCTGTGCCTCTTCGTACATCAGGCTGCTGGGCTCTGCCAGGCTCTGGTTGATGCCCTCCCTCACCCGGGAATCCAAACTGACCTACAAAACACAACATGTCTATTTCACTTACATATATAGTAACATAAACAGTATAAAATGGATTGTTTCGGTTTTTAAATTTGAGCCATGTTCAAAGCCGTTGTAAAACTGTATATGCTGTTGTATATGCACACCTGTGGCCACATCACAATAACTAAATTCTGTATTAATGTGCTAGGTTGTAAAACCAGTAATCATCAAGTCATTTTGTCAGGTCCATGCAATCCACGAACTCCAATTCCCACAACACACCGTGGCCTACTAAAGCACTATACTCCCTCTTCTGCGTGCATCAGCTCACTGTGATTGATGGGGACAGACAGTATGACATCCCACACAGAGAGCAAAGCCAGTTTTGCTCTCTTGGCATTGAGAGACATCTCTCCTGTGGCACTGTCGGTATTAAAACTTGTGATCTCCGGACAGCAGAGCCCTTGACCATGCTGAGGAGAGCAAGCAATGATTTTAATAATTTTCTAATTATAATTACCATTAAAATAATCTGTAACATGTTAATTTTACTTTTCAGTGGAGGCCTATTTAATCTTTTTTTTTCTGCTTTCGGACACAAAGTGCCTCTTACGGCTGCAAAAGTGCTATTTTTGACTATATTCAGCAGAGATTTTCAGTAGCTAAATGATGTTAACTATATACTCTATGTCTAATGTTAGCGAAGTCAAATATACTCAGATTGATAGACACCAACAAACTCAAACCATTCTCCATTTTTCTTGACAGAAAGTGAGAAATCGAGACGAGAGAAGGGGGCGGGGCTTCCAGGGTGTTAGTTAATATCAGAGAGTTCAAAACACCTTCGCAGCCGTCAGTCATTCTAGATTCACATGTTGATTGGCTCATTTGTCGTTTTTATTGGGGAAAAATTAGACTGCACTTTTTGTGTATTTTTGCGTGAGTAGCAGCATATTCCGATGTTAAAATGCATAGTTTCTAGACAAAATGCCGCTGTCTATATAAAAAATTTCAGTCACTATGTCCTATTTAATTTAGAAACGCTAGGGATGCATCAAAATTTCACCTACTGAAAAATTTGGGGGGAAAAACTTGCAGAAATAATGTTAAAGAATGCCATTCCACAAAATGTATAATGCTATATAAATCTAAAAACTAAATACATATAAAGAATACAGTATATAGTATAAATAATAAAAACTGCTGTAGGTGTTGAAACACAATATAACAACCTGCACTGCTCATTGCTGATGTGTTCAAACATCTTTGGGCTATTTTTAATCACCTAGATTTGAAAAAAAAAAAGAAAGGAAAAAAAAAAAAAAGTGGCAGTTGTAATTTGTCCAGGTTGCATCTTTGGGATGGTTTCTGGCAAGCCTGAAATTGCTGTGGCCTATTCATTAGCCAATCTGCTGAACTGTGACTCTGCACTACAACCCTCTATGTTTCAGTATAAGAGTGTATGCAGTGCATCAACATAAAATGTAGTATTATGCATTGGTAGCATTGAGGAATCACTGGTTGAAATTTTAAAAGTCAGAAAGCTCAAGTTGTTGCCAGAGCTGCATTTCAGACAGCTGTTTCTCATCCAATTTACAGGGAAACAGAATATAACCATCACACCAATTAAAGGCTTTGTTTACACCTACACCTTTTGCAGTAAGTTATAATGAATGTCAGGAAATTAAATGATATGCCATTAGAACTTCTATCCGAGCGATGGTGTTTATATAGCCTTTATAGAAACGCCAGGCGTGACGAGCTCAATCCAAGTCGGAAAAACAAAATACAAGTATTGATATTGACTTTACAAGTATTGTGAAGTATTGATATCCTACCTCTTTTGGTGACAAGATAGATACATAATCTTCATAGATGATCCTTGCTTTCTCATCTATAGCGGTTGTATTGGTTTCTTTCTTTAATTCCTCACAGGCTATCCAGAACATCAGGTTCTCCTCGCTGTACTCCGACCTGAGGAACTGCCTAAAAATGTCTCTGCCCTCTGAGGAGCGCATCATGAGCTCGAAGCTTCGTGCCCAGGCTACAACTTCATCCAGTGTGGGATGCCTTCAGCATGGGAGGAAAGCAACACAGACAATAAGGCTTTAATAACCAATATAACATATATCATTTTCTGAAAATCTGTAGGGATTGAAATAGGACTATATTAAGCTTTAATAGATGAGAATCTTTGAGAAGTGTTGTATAAAAGAAGCATAATTTATTGCCTATGGCAAATGAAAATATTAATAATATTAAAAACACTACAATAAGGAGGATGATTGCTGTCATTGTTTTTTATTTATTATTATTAGTATTTTTTTTTTCAAATATACTATGGAATCACTTTGCATCCACCCCTCATATAGATCCCTGGTCCATGTTGACTGTTAAGCAGAGAATTAAAAATAAAGCTACTGACTTACTGTTCTTCAGTTGCTTCTATGCTGTCCATTTTTGTACATGTTTGCCGCTCTGGATGTTCCCTACTCTCTTCGTTCCTAAAGGGTAAGAACCAATGGGACTGAATAAAAGCACTGAGTTCTGTGAAGAAAACCAGTCTATCATAACCCAGTAAGAAAAGGGCACACATTATTTTCAAGTAATGAAATTCATTTTCATTTCAGCTTTTAAAACATCTGTATCCTCTGACTGATTGGTATCACGTGTGCCATTTTCACACAGGCATACACTACATCACACTTCCTGGAAATGCCCGGTCTGGACCATGCATGCATACATATTTTACAGCAGTGGCTGGACGACAAAACCTTCATATTCATGTTTTTCTTGTAGTGCTGGATTAGCATTTTATGCTGCTTGTGTAGAATAAATATTAGTGATTTTATCTTTACCAGTGATCTTGTACGCGGGATGTGCTTTATAGGAAAATTATCCACAAAAGGGTGATGTGACTCAGCTTAACACAAAGCGGAGTTAGAGTTACAAACCTAAAGTGGTATTATTTTCCTGTAAACAGCATTTCTCAAAATATTTTATTTATCTTACACTTTGCACAGGGTTACAATTTTCAGTTTATTAAGTTGTTTGTTATTTCTTCGATACATTTAATGTTGTGAAGATGAGTTTATTCCTGTTATCATTCACATTATAGCAGCTAGAAACAGTCGTTCCCTCACCTCATCTTTGTCATGTTACCAAGAAACTGTCTGTCTGTTACAAAGCACTGACACTGGAGACTCCTTCCATAAATGTTAAATAAACGTCTCCTTGAAGAAAACTTGTATCATCAGTTATACGTTTTTCTTTGTTAAATAAAAGTACATTTGTTTATCCATTTATTATATCATCCGCACTACAAACATGTCCCTGTGAATGAGTTGTTACTATATAAATGATATTAACGTAGAGTGAATTAATATAAACCTGTGATTTGTCTTGCAGCCCAAACTGTCAGAGTTGCTGCTATAGAAAACTGATCAACACATTCAACAGTGATGTTGTATAATTAAATTTAATTCACAAGAATAATAAAATAATCTATGCAATTTTACAAAAAGGCTAATTAAATTAAAAATCCAGCACTTGGTTTTCGGAATGTGTATTCTGAATGTCGGCCAAGATTTTTGTTTTTGGGCTTCATTAGTAATTATGCAAAGATAATTTGATGATTAAATAATTATTTGATTCACATGACTGGCATTTGAAATCATAGCCTAAAACTTTTCCTAGTAATTGGTGGTCAGACATGTGGGAACTTGAGGTTAATTAAGCTATACTACATAGCATGATGTTACAGGCCCAGGGATGTACTGAAAAGCTGGAAAGAAATCCTACAGATGTATCTAACAACATCAGTGTTCAAAAATGATTTCAGTTCCACTTCTAGTTCCAATTCTACTTAAATGAATGGATTATTTAGCTACACTAGGGTGAATAACGTAGAAGGCAAAGCAGTCGTTCCTTTCCTCACACAGGAAAGCCATTGGCTACACAAAGATCCATTCATCTAACGAAGGTGGTTCAAGGTCTGAATCAATGCGCTGAAGACACAGGAACAGGAACTCCGGATATCTTGCTAATGGCCCTAAGAGCTGCAAGAGTAACGATGGGTTTTTCAGAGCGGTTTTCCCTTTGTGGCAAAGTGTCTTTAAAAGAATTTTAACTAGAAACTCCAAAGTGTAAAAAAATTCCCAGAAAAATGATCAGTATGAAAAAGATAAAACCCCCTAGCAAATTTCTCTCACTCAACTAACTGATCTGATAATTCCCAAAGCCATTCAAGACTTTCTATTTTGGGTTCATAGACAAGAGAGGCTGCCTTTCGCTTCTCAAAGACTCTATTGTGTAAGTATAATTGGGCTTGCTAGCCAGAGGGGTCCGCACATGCTGAGAGCACTCTAAATTTATAAAGTGTTCCACACAGCTGTTTTGCATGTGATGTGGGGACAGAAATAGAGGCCTACACAGCTGATAAATACAGAGCATAGGGTATGGTTGTGGAAACCTGACCTTATAAACACAGGTTTGCTCCCCCCCCAAATGTTTTCTTTATTTCTTGTGTTATTTGTGTTCACATGAGTGCAGGGATTAAAGTGAAGGAGAATTTTTTTTCCCCATCATTGGAAAATAGAAAAGGAGCTAGAATGAACCCTATACTGTATAAAAATGGAAAATTAATTAAAATTAAATAAAAAATAAAATAGAAAACTCCATCCATTTTCTGTACTGCTTATCCTACACAGGGTTGCGGGGAGCCTAGAGCCTGTCCCAGGGAACTCGTGGTGTGAGGCAGGAGACACCTGGGACGGGGGGGCTAGCCCATAGCAGGGCACAATCGAACCAATCACACCCATTCAAACACTATGGACAATTTGGAAATGCCAATTCAGTCAGCCTACAACGCATGTCTTTGGACATGGGGGAGGAAACAGGAGTACCCGGAGGAAACCCCAAAGCACGGGGAGAATATGAAAACTCCATGCACACAGGGTAGAGGTGGGAAACGAACCCCCAACCCCAGAGGTGCGAGGCAAATGTGCCCCTAGAAAGTTTTTTTTTTTTTCTTTTTTTTTCCCCAAACTATTAATACAAATCAATAAAAGAGCTCTTTTGCTGGATGTACAGAAAAGTCCTAACAATCAACTATCATAACAATAAACAAGAAAGTGCTTTTATTTTAAAGAATGCAACATAACATATTACATTAGCTTACATTAGGTAGCTTATATTATATATATAGTTCAAAATGATTGCTCTTAATTGTACAGTATGTATCAGATACATGGCTATATTTGTATAAAGAAAGTAGGTACATTTAACATTTGGACTTAATTACACTAAAAAAGGTTGTAAAGGAAATATTACCAAAAATGGAGCAAACTGTATGTGAACAGGATAGATAGCAGCTATCCTATAGATAGAGTATAGATAGATAAATTTTAATGCAATGTCATGTAATTATTTCTAAAACAATTGAAATACTGGTAGCAATTTACATAAGGAGTTTAAATACATTTCCAAAAAAAAAAAAGAGAGTAGTCATTAATGAGAAGCAGGCAACACCTATATGAGAACCCTGAATAAAGAATTAATAAGCTGCTAATATTTCGAAATATCTATGTATATGCACAATTGTTAACTAAGGATGGGCGATATTTTATCGTTCGTGATATACCGGTAGAAATTCTCCCCACAATAAGAATTTGTCTTACTGCAATAATAACGATAAAGCCTAGTTGATGACGTATTTCTGTGTGCGACGGTCTGTGACTCACGTGCAGACAGGTACATGTGTGGCAGGACTTGGAGAGACATGTTTGCATGTAGCAGCGCTGATGTTTGCAGTTATGTCTGGAGTGAGGATGCGGGATGACACTTTACTTCTCCTTTCGGTGTTTTTTTGGCAGACTGTAAAAAGATATCTCCTAATACTTGTTGAATCTTTTAGCACAGTCGATCGCACAACAGCTTTTTCCCCCATTTTAGATGCGTTTTTTCTGTGTTTTCGCGGAATTCATGCTGTACACTAATGCTGCCGCTCAGTGCGTCTTTTTGCCACTTATTGGGCGTGACCGCGCCGGGTTCCAGCTACCGTGACGTCACGTGCATACTCTCTTTTGGTATATTTTAGGAGCGTATCTGATGATGGGTAAGTTTTACTTTTAGATCAATGTTTGTGTTTCTGAAGCCTGTTTCATGCCGCACGCTGCAGCAGAGCAAAAGCAGTGCGTATTTTCTTCGGCGTGCATGTTAACGAATGCGTGCTTTTACACGGGATGCTGCAGCAGTGCAGCTTCGCGGTGCAGGAGCAGCGCGTGAGCAGCAATGAAGCGGGAGTTTCGGCATCGAGTCTATTTTTTGCTACGCTGCTCAGCTGCTCGCACTGAATTAAAGCGCCAGTACACGGTTCAAAGACTTAAATGAAGATGAGTTGACACAAAAAAGTATATATTGCACAGAAAAAGCATATATCTGTAGAGTCGTATGTTTTACATGAATGAGAATAGTGTTATTTTTGGCTTGGAGGTACAGCAATAAGATAGACAGGTTGCTAAAACAGAAAAATACACCTGTCAAAACTGTTTTATATTAGAATGCTGCTCGATATCAAGTTAAAATCCAAAATGCACTCTCAGAGATTCTAGAAGATATGTTGGCATTCTTGACAAAAAATTAAAAATACATTGTTGAGTTTTTGACACACGTGAATTGTGAACGCGCTCCTCCCCATGTAAATGTTATATTACATAACGATCAAGTTAATAAAACTCCTCAACAGCCCAATCACAATAACTGTTCTATAATATTTGGTTTGCTTTTCAAGGAAATTAACTACTTCACATGAAGAAACGCTGCTGGTGTGAAAGCACACGCGTCACTCGTGCCCAAATTGTGCACTGCTTCTGAGGCTCTCAAGACTGCATGCAGCTATCACTTGTAGCCAAAAACAGTGGTGGTGTTATATTTGTTAACAATGGTACTATATTTATATCGTGTTCTGTGACAATCCTGATTAATATAAGTAGATTACTCATTTCTATATCAGTATAAGAATTGGTATTTACAGAAAAACACATACTAGTACTTGGTCTGAAAAAAAAATAAAAATTTATTGATGCATCCCAGTTGGAATATGTGATGCCCTGTACTGAAATTATATCCAGGATCTGATAAGAATTGGTAATGGTACTGGCTAAAATACCAGTGGAAGCGGCAAACAGCTTCAATAGCTACAATGCACATAGCAACTAATAGTTTTATCAAACATAATTTACATATCTGGCTTTTTTTTCATGTAACAGGACATGACCTACCAGAGGCATTTGCAGCAGCCGCACCAGCACAGACAGCAGGTGTTCGGTCTCGGGTGCCCAGGGGCCTGAGGGGGTCCTTCAATGTGGGCCTGCTGCTGTTTCCTCATCTCAACTCCACTCACACTCTGCGGCTAAACAAACATCAGGACAACCTTCGGTTAAACTCATCACAAGTGAGCAACACCTCATGTTAACTACATGCTAAGCAAAAACTTAACTGACATCAAATCTTGTAAAAGCAAAGAGACAGATTTTAATAATGTGAGTTTAGTATTACAAATATCAGACATTAAATTTTTACTTAGACAGAACCTCAGAATTTGAAAGTCATTGAAAGTCACTGGCAAGTTAATGTATGCTACAGGAAAAGGCATGGTTTGCAAATTTCTGAATGTCTGAACACTTATTATTCAAATAATTTCAAATCAAATCATTGGACTTTGAGCCTTTGTGAATACAGCGAAGACCAAGAAAAGTTTCAAAAGGTTATATGTTTTAATGTGGGTTCAAGTTTTCTTTACAGAAACGCTACAAAACCATTTCAACTTCATATTTTCTACATCAACATGCAGTAAGATGCTCAAAGGGTATTTATCTAACACTCTGGTTTGTTCAGGTTTCCTTGCAGCACCACATAGGTTTCAGCTCCATGATGCTGCTTTATCTGATTCCTTTTTTCATTCCACAGGAAGACATGCATGATACAAATCAAATTAAACTGAAAATAGTAACAGATCATGGAAACTGCTGAAATCCTACTGGCCACTGGGGCTTTGAAAATAAAGGGAGGAACAGTGCTTTGTTTAAAGGTTCAGGCATGATTTGCCTAATTGGTAATACTTTTGATAGGCTTAAACAGGAAAGTAACTGTCTATAGTCTATAGTCTCGGTAGCTACAGGACAGACAGCTGCACAAACATGTCTGAACAGTGGGGCTGGTTGATATATTGATATAATATCGATATCGTGATAAATGATTACGCGATACACTTTTCTGAGATATTGTTGGTATGGTGATGTATTTTTTATGTTCTTAATACTTACTGAATGGATGCGATTGATTTGACTTTTTTTTTTTTGTTTACTTAATCTTTGTCTTTGTAGGCATTAAAGAAAATTATAGTCAAACTCAGTTTAACGTTTTTTTAAAAATTTATTCTACTACTGTTATGCAGACATTTTGTTAGCTAAATTATATATCATGATACACATTGTGTATCATAGAAATGTCCTCAAGTATCATATGATACTTTTGTCATATTGCTCAGCCCTTCTGAACAGTAGCACTCATTTGAGAAACACATCAATGTCTTTACAAACCCATTAGCCATTAAAGCTTTCCTGCTCGTATAACTTTGCAGTTCTGCATGCAAATCGGAAGCTGTCTACAGTTCAAAAGAAAACTTCATGACCTTCATGACTTATGTATTTTCTTTTATGATTTGCTGTCAATTTCTCTGTATATAACATTTTTAATTGCACTCCCCCACTTGACACACACTTTCATGTTTGTTTATTTATTCATTAGGCTTTCTATTGAGAAATGATGCAGTCGAAGGAATTGAGGGTTAAGGGTTTTAATCAAACCGGTGGTGATGGGATTTGAACTCAACCTTTCAATCACCAGACTACTGAGCTACCTCTGTCAGTGTACAGAGTTCTTTCGATGGTTAATAAACAATTTTACTTGAAACCTCGTGTGAAAGAAAAACCGTTTGTTGTATGGCCCTTCATGGAAATGTTAAGGGTCCGATCAAAGAGAAAATCCAAGGAATCTTTAAGGCCAATTCATACGAGATGCACACACACCATCATGATCTCATTCAATCTGGTGTGAATTCAGGGTTAAATGTTCTACATTTATCCTTTTTTATAAACTTGCAAATGTAAAATTGATTTTTTTTTTTTTACAAGCATCTTCCTTTGCTTGTCAATCTGTTTAATTGAGCAATTGAATTTTTTTTAGCAATGGAATTTCATATAAAGAAAATAGCAAAAAAGCTCGACAAATATTTAATGTGTGAGAGAACCACTGAGAATGTGTCTGCTGTACAAAGATATTCAGTTCAAATAAATACAAGTACACATTGTGTAGTGTTGTATGTTAATAATTACTGCAATAACTTATATTAATAATAACAATAATAAGAATACGGTGCAGTAGAATACAACATAATGTAAAATGGCATGATGGTCTTACCCGCAAATCCATAATGTTGTCTTCAAGCCTGACAATACAGTGCATTTCTAACAGTGATCCAAGAGCAGCAATCAAAGGTCAGCTAAAGTGAGCACCTTTGTGTTGTGTATTACAACTTTTGTTCATGTCATTAAAGGTAGACCTGCAATGCATAGCCAGCACCAGTTAGGCAGTGGAAAACATGCATATTGATGCAAAACATGTTGAGGAACTCCTTTGTTTATGCCTGTTGTACTCATCAACTGCTTTGGGAAATATGCAAAGAGTAAGCTCTCAGTGGGTGAGGGAAAACAACAGTAAATAGTTCAGAGGACATCTGTGGTATGTTTCTAACCTGTACTCAGTCTGTCATTTTCCCCCCGCATCCATGTGGTGTAAGAATTCACCACTAGCTTATAAAGTCACCAATGGACAAAGAGCCTCTGTGTACTTTTCTAAACCACGGTTCAACATGCTGGGCGTGGCTAATTGAAAGAGCACCATGTGTGTTTGGTTAGCATACATCACCATGATTTGGGAATCATTTCAAATGCAAGTGGGTCACTTTAAAATTTTTTTTTTTTTTTTTTTTTTTAGAAAACTTAATAAAGTAGAGTTCCACTCAGTTCCAAAGTGAAACTGCCATACATCCAGACATCGATATGGAACACAGGTCAACTGGATTCATCCCTGGCATCCAGTAACGGGAAGTGGATTTTAGGGCATATTTATGATGTGAATAACCTAATTTGTTTACAGACTATCGAGGATCTAAACTTGCTGTACAGTAAACAAAGGAAGCAAACAGTCCTATTTGTATCAGGTTTATTGTCTGCATGTCAGTATGCTCTTTTAGAACATCATCGCACCATTATTTCCAATTAACAATTTAGTCAGGGACACAATCCGTGGTCAATCAAACCTCGATACAGGCAAACATAGAAAGGCAAAAACCTTATGAAAGCCAGACCTGTATTCAGTTGAAGTCAGTCTATTCATAGATTCAGTCAATCATCTTCAGTAAGCACTTTACCCTAAACCAGAGTCCCACACACTCATTCGCACATAGTGGTAATTTTTCCATAGCCAGTTCACCTATCAACAGACAACATGCAAAACTCTGTACAGACTGTGACCAGAGCTCAGGAACCCTGGAGCGGTGAGGCACCAACACTACCTGCCGCACTACCTTGACGTCAGTTCAGTCAAATTGAAATGAAAGATAATGGATACACTACACCCATATATAGAAGGTGTTGTGCCACCACTAGCCACCAGAAAAGCTTAACACACATTCTACAAATTTCTGGAACTGTATTCCAGGGATGATCCCCATTGGATGATGGTGGTGGAGAGCGCTGTCTAACATGTCAGTCTAAAATCTTCCATAGGTGTTCAATTGGGTTGAGATCTGGTGAGCATGAAGGCCATAGCATATGATTTACATAATTTTCAGCCGCATCAAACTATTCAGTGATTCTTTGTGCCCTGTGGATGGGGACAGAGTCATCCTCGAAGAGACGACCCCCATCAGCATAGAACTTTTTTATCATAGGATAAAGATGTTAAGTCAGAAGAACTCTGTAGAGATTTGCAGTGAAGCTTCCCTCTAAGGGGACAAGTAGATGCAAACTATGCCACCAAAATGCCTACATATGTCACTCGTCTGCACAAAGGTTACTTGAGTGTGCCCCTTAAACCCTCTAGTGCCACCAACAGGCCAAGGTTGGACATACAGTTCTACATATAACTGCAAGCGTTTATCAGATAATCAACAATCTAACTGCCTCTAAGTCATATCATTATGATTTTATCAAAGTCCACCATCTTGGACCATAACCATAACTTTTCAGTCTTTTCTGATATTCACAGCTGAAGTACTAATGGCAGTGACCACTAATAGGGAAGACAACAAACTGGAATCCCATTATCTAAATAACTATATCTCAATAGCTTGGCGATCTGATTAAAATATGATCAAAATTGTTCAGGCAGTTGAAACCATTTGACATAAAAGCATGATTATTTGTTCATATGATTTCTTTGGTGATCCTAGTACAAGAAACACTGTGGTACACTCTATGGTCAAATTACCATCATACCCATACTGTATGGGCTTGTTGAACATCCAATTCCAAAACCATGGGCACTGTTAATAGGGAGTTGCCCCCTTTGGCCATATAGATTCGAGTCCACTATATACAGAGCCATCTAAGATTTTAACATTTTTCACTACTCTTGCCAATTTTCTCAAATCATTATCAAATTTGATATTCAGATGTCACCTGACATACGTAATCAATAGGACTTTTAATATGTAATACCTATAATGTATTAACAATGACAGTGGTGATGATGCCAAACAGGACACAAGGCCATGAACTTAGCAATGTAGACTTTGGTGTTCTTTGTTCACTGGAGGGTTGCTATTGGAAACAAAAACTGAGGTCATATTTTGGCAAAGCTGTTGTGTACTGACACCACATTTGCTGTATTTGTTTGTCACATGCTGGGACTACGCAAGAATGTTCATGTTCTTTGGCAACTGCAACTTCTGCTATATTTGAGCTTGTTTCCAGGAAGTCTGAAGAACATCTTCATAACTGCAACAGCTTTGTATGTGTTTTTGTACCTTTATCCTGTTTTCCCTAACAGTCCCCATGGAAGTGTTCTGTGTTCTTGTGCACTCTACTGTACACACATTCCAGAGCAGCAAGTGATGCAGAGCACAAAGAACAGCAATGGCTGACTGCACAGTGTTAGCGCCCTCGAGACAGATGTTACAACACACACCCCATGTGAGGTAGAACAAGTCCATCTCACATTCATTTATTAACAATAAACTGCATTAGTGCTTTGACAAAATGCTTAAAATAGATTAGCATCAATTCTGCTGATTACTTCCTGTAGTCCCATTTTAATCATGCTTAGTTTCCTTGTAATACAAATCCTCCTTATTTGGAATTCTGTTTGTTTTTTGTAGCTGTAATAATTAGGAAGCTTCTAAGATACCTGTGCTGATAAAAAAGAGGGGTTTAGATGTATTTCAAACCCAGGAGTGAGTGTGTTTGTTCTGATGAGTATCTGTTTAAATAGCAATCTACTAATCAATAGAGTTGAGTTACACACATGAGGCGTTAACACTGACATTGCACACATCTGTATTCAGACTTGCACACTACTCAAACTGTCATTTGGGAGTTACAAATAAGGAGCGGAGGTTTTTCATTTTATTTTATAAGCTGCAGAATAATGAGGGTAGAAGCCATATTGTTAAAATTAATCACTACCAGGCCTATTCATGCAACAATATATGTATACTAGATTTTTATTTGAATCCATATTCTCATTCTTGCACCATCATATTAGTCTTTTTTTTTTTCATTTAAAAGTTGTCTCTTGTTTTTATGTCACATTGTATTCCATTTTTGGGGGCTAAAATGTGTTAAGTGTTTAATGTAAGAAAATGCAAGCAAAAGCCAATCTCAGATGCTTCTATTCACCAAAAAATATGGCAACCTTAGAGGCTACACAGGTAGTTTTAATAATCTGAATGAGGAGCAGACAAAAAAAACAGACCATTTTTTCCACAATAATGTTCTAATTGAGATTGTTGACATATTACATATAATTTTTTTATTTAAAATTCTATTAAAAATTTTAAACCAATATGAAGGGAAAACACAGCCTTCTTAGCTCCTACAGCCTGTGCTTTAACAGTCTCGAGGCGGCAAGATAAACAAGCAGCACTTCGCTGAGGAAATATCACTTCTGAGATATGGAGTTGGGACGGGTTAGAAAAGTATAATGCTGCATTCGACTTACCTCGTAAGTGGTAATTTGCCAGCCGGAATTACGTCATTTTTCACCTTGGCACTGTCGATGGGCCTAGTGGAAAAAATGGATGCCTCTATGTTTGTCTTTTAAACAACAACCTAGCCTGCTAACTGTGATGAGTGATGTATATTTTCCTCCTCCGACCGTGATCTGCATAGTGAGGGTTATAGACTTAACAAGTAAAAATATCTGCATGTTGATTGATATAAAGCAAGCAGTGCTGGTGTGGTTACTGCTGATGCTCTGAGCAGCCATGTTGATTTGACGTCACTCGAGTTGAGAAGACTAAACCAAGTTGATGAGTAGGAATGTCAAGTTTTTCCTGGTTTGAGGTTGGGAATTACAAGTTGTGACTGTGAGTCGAACGCAGCATTAGCTGAAATATTTTCTAGCGCTGTTCCATACGACAAGAATCGCCACCAGGGGAATGAAATTACTGATGCGGTGGCATTTCATGCTGATTTCCGCTGTCGAGAAAGAAGGGCTCATTAAGTTGTGCAAATATTCTATCAACACCATCTACAGCAAATAAGGCAAACAATGATTCTTTTAAATATCCTTTATTTAAATATCCTTCATTTATAATAAACATTGTTTGCACTGTTTGCTATAGATGGCACTATTACTATTTTTGACCATCTACACAAGCCCATTCTAAAAAATAAATAAATAAATAAATAAATTAAAAAAAACATCCAATGATCAGGGCCGATTATATCCTGTCAATCAAAAGAGGGCAGGAAAACACGTCGGATTCGTGCTATGTGTAAAGATGTCTCTTGTGTGGAATTACTTTGAATTGGGTGGCAATGACAAAACTGCAGTTTGTAAGCTCTGCACTGATACAATTTCACGAGGTGGAACTTCCCGTTAAATCTTTTAACACAACTAATTTGATTACACACCTTAGATGCCGACATGCCTAGGAATATGACGAGTTTGTCAAAGTGGAGGCTGCTTCAGCCTTAAACCAGCTAAATTCCAAACAAAGGCTAGCGTGACTCCCTCTATCGCGCAAGTATTTGACAGCACCAGAAAATTCAAATCTGACAGTACAAAAGCTTGAGAAATTACTCAGAAAGTAATGGAGTTTATGGCGTTTGATGATCAACCATTCTCTGTAGTGGAAGACACGGGATTTCAGCGACTGGTAAGACACCTTGAGCCTCGCTACACTTTACCGGGTCTGTGTTATTTCGCAGATGTCTGCTTACCGGAGATATACAACCTTGTGGCAGATCATATTCACGAGCTTCTTCATAACGACTCCGCAATGAGCTTCACCACAGATATTTGGTCTTCAGATGTAAGTCCAACAAGTATGCTTAGTCTCACTGCTCAATGGATCGATTGTGATTTTAAACTTAACAAAGTCTCGCTTCATGCACAAGAATTTACCGGTTCTCACACTTCATTGGCAATCTCACGAGCATTCACTGACATGTTAGATAGGTGGAAAATTGACAGATCAAGAGTGCACGCTGTTGTACGTGACAACGTGAGGAATATGGCTAAAGCCATGATGGACAGTGATATTATGAGTTTGCCCTGCATGGCTCATTCCCTCCAGACCGCTGTCAAAGAGGGCATATTAAGCCAGCGAAGTGTGACAGAATTGGTCAGTATGTGCCGAAAGATTGTAGGCCACTTTAAACACTCACAACTTGCTTCTTCACGTCTACAGTCCATTCAGACACAGATGGATCTTCCACTAAAGAGACTTAAGCAGGATGTAACTACGAGGTGGAACAGCACCTTCTATATGATGGAAAGTCTTTTGGAAAAGAAAAGCACTTGCTGCGTACGCTGCAGATTATGAGCTACCTGTCACACTTAATGTGCAGCAGTGGGCACTGATGGAAAGGATAACCACACTTCTCTCACCGTTTGAACAAATAACTGGAGAGATTAGCAAAGAAGATGCGTCCGCTGCTGACATTATCCCCCTGTTCGAGACTCTAAAAAAGTTACTCGGCAAAGAAACTGACACTGACCATGGAGTTAAAACAACAACAAAAAAACATTACTGGAGGCAGTACAAAAACACTTCAGGAACACCACTTCCAACCATATGTACTGTATCTCAATGGTCCTTGATCTGCGATATAAAGACAAGTTTTTTGATGCTGACACGAAACGGCAAACGCACGAAATGCTAGTTGCGGAGATTAAGAAAGAGAAGAAGAAGAATTTACCCCTTACTCTTAAATAAGGGAACTGAATTATGAGTGGTTGTGAGCCTAGGTGTTCAGAATTGCTAATGTTAATATCATTTAAGAACATTCAAAAAAGTTAAAAATTATTAGTCTGATGTTCACTGATAAAGCAGAAATGCTTGTTTGTGAAGAAAGATTTACCCCACACACTTATTTGAGGGAAATGCTGATTGATTGTGAGCAGAACATGATGCTTTTCATATCCAGCTAATGTTAATATGAGTTAATATCATCAAAAAAAGTTTATATTATATATTACCAGTTTGATGTTCAATGATAAAATAGAAATGCTTTTGTTTATGGTGAGTGAATGTGAGCCTAACAGGAGGTTTTTTTTAGAATTCAGTCAATGTTAATACGAATTAATAACATTCAATAAGTTAAGAAGTCTTAATTTAATCTTCAGAATTTAGTTAATGTGTTAATGTTAATTTGAGTAATGTGTTATCTGTTTGAGACCAGTTACTGTGAAACAACTTATTGAAATGGAGATAATAACATTTTTATTTGCATTTCTTTCAGAATTGTGGAATTAATTATTATTAATTTAAAAGAAGGTATAAAAGGCAGAACCCCCAAACTATCAGTATCCGTATCAGCCGATAACACTCTGAATAATCGGCTATCGGTATCGGCTGTGAAATTTAGTATCAGTGCATCTCTAATATATATAAATATATTGTATATAAATATATTATTTTAAAAATATATAATTATAGTTATATATATATATATATATATAAAATGGGTATAGAAAAGAATCACCAATTCAGTGATTCTGTTTTCTTTTTTTTTGGTTGGTAACACTGGTGTTATATCTTTCTCTTGGATGTTATAAGTTTCACTGAGTAAATACAGCTGGATAAAACAAAAACCGTGTCTGTCTTCATTTCAGGCTGAAAAGCAACAAAATGTAATTATTTTAAAGGGGGGTGATTATTTTCTATACCCACTGTGTGTGTGTGTGTGTGTGTGTGTGTGTGTGTGTGTGTGTGTGTGTGTGTGTGTATATATATATATATATAATATCACCCAGCCCTAACTTGAATTCAGAGAACTTTCCTCACATAAATAGTGGCATAACTTTTGAACCTAAGTCACGGACTTAAGTCATCGTCTCTGATTGAGGCCCAAAAGAGGCAGATGTGCTGTATACTGGCCTTTTCCTAACAAAATTATTCATTTATCAGTCTTCAGTAACTGCTTTATCCTGGTCAGGGTTGCATTGGATACACATCACAGGAACACAGGAGGCAGAGCAGAAATATACTCTGGATCACAAAAAAACAAAACAAAAGACATATGTACACATTCACACTTTGTGGAAATTTAGAGCAGCCAATCCACCTCGTGGCATGTGTTTGGAAAATGAGAAGAAACCCATGCGAGTATGAGAGTACCTATAGGAAACTATAGGAAACATGATCTACTCTTAAGAAATGTTAAACCCAGATATGAGTCACAACTGTTTCAGTTAATAACAATCTTCTTTGACTTTTGAGTTTATCCTAATGCTTCTCCTGTTGCTCTGCTTTGTTAGCTTGTGTTTATTTACTGTATTGTGATTATTATAAAACATACAAATAAATAAGTTGTCTAAACACTTTTAATAAAATAGACTGACTGATTCCACTTGCAACATACAGTGGTTATGTTTTGTTTTTTTGTTTTTTTTAAATTGCACAAACCCCTGTTAAAACTGCAGGGTTTTTGAGATGTGACAAAAATGAAACCAAGATAAATCATGACAGATCTTTTTCCTCCTTTAATGTGAAATAGCAACCAGCAAAACTCAATTGCAAAAAAAATATACAAACTGTTTAGGATAAAAGAAAAAAAAAAGAAAAAAGAAAAAAATACGTACAGTAACCTGGTTGCATAAGTGTGCGCACCCGTTTATAATGGGTCATGCGACTGTGCTCAGAATGAACCAATAACATTCAAACTCATGTTCAAGAGTAATTATCATACACCTGTCATCAATTAAGTGATTCTGATTAACCCCAAATAAAGGTCAGCTGTTTCTGTAAGATTGACATTTCTTGACATCATCTTAGTTTTACATGGCTGCTGAAGCCATGGTCCACAAAGAGCTTGCAATGCATGTACGAGATCTCATTGTTTCATGATTCAGGGTGTCCGAATTGTTTCACTTGAATTTTGTTGGTTGCGATATCACGTTAATGATAGAAAAAGGTCTGTCGTGATTTATCTTGGTTTCATTCTTTTTACATTACAAAAACCTGCAATTTTAACAGGGGTGTGTAGACTTTTTATATCCACTGTAAAGGATTCTTGCTTAGATAAAAGGAGCCGTCAGACTGAATGCGTAAAAAAGGTTTAATGTTGTTTTGCAATGAGGTCACGTGAACATAAACGTGACTGATAGAGAACACGGGGGGCGGGCCGTAACACCATGGGAGAAAAAAACACATCGCAGACAGAATTTTGAATGATGGTGGCAAAGTGATGGATGGAAAGTGAAGAATCTACACTTTTTGTGTTTGATAAAATCTCACAAAGTTATAAAAAATAAATAAAAAAAAGACAAATGTGCATTTGATCCTAATGAGTTTTGAGATAAAAAAATAATAATACAGAAGCTGGAACAACATGTTAATGAATAAATAGTACAGTTACTGTCATGTTTTCCCTACAGTGATGGGAAATTGGTTAAAGTAAATCATTTGCAAGTTCTTTAACATATGGTTGATTCAATGGGACTAGGATTAGCGCTCTTCTACTTCTTATGTTACCTAAAATAAAAAATATGTCTCTACGGTAATATAATAATACAAGGTTTTAAGACTTTCAAAAGAGGCACAATGTAAATATAAAACAGTTTAAAAACACAGGACCTCCTGTTTACTCGACACACAACATGATTAATCAAGCCGCGGTGCCACATTAGTGTTTAATAACTACAACCAAGCAACAGCAACGAACTCCGGAAAAATCATCCCACAAATGACATAGATACAATCTTATTTTGAAAACATCTTTCTCTATCGTATTAGCTACTAATTCCATCTAAACTGCATTTCAGCCCTCTCTGCAAACACGGCAGGATGAATGTGTCACTCTGATAAAGGCAGATTGTGTATATTGATGATACCACAGCTACATTCAACACGTGCCGATTAATTCATTTAACAATTATCTTTAAAAAAAATACTCTGTATTTTAAGGGAAAGCGAAAAAGTCTTCTCTACTCCTGCTCTGACACACAATACAAATTCTACAACTATGACAAAATAACTAATTAAACTGACATTTTAGCAAGTTTGTGCAAATTAGTTATTACATACAAGGCAGCAGCATAAATGATTTCTTTTGTAGTGTAGTACAATTATATTTAGAGGTGTTTTTTTTATCAAAAAGAGAATATTTATATATTATATATTATATTATATATTTTTATAATAATCGATTAATCATGTGAATTAATCAACAGATAATCAATTAATCATCTTAAATGTGGCTTATAAATTAGAAGTGCTCTAACAAATATCATTTGGCATTTTTGTTTATAGCTTACTTCAATAATTTAAGGTGAAGCAAAACATTTATGAACATTTAACATTGTTACTCTATTGACTTTCTCCCTGTTATGATAATTATTTTAAATTCCAAACAAGGAATTTCATAAGGAATTTATTTTAAAATAAAAGCACAAGATACTTGAGATCTGTGCATTTAAATGGATCTTTGTCTCTTTATCTACACTGTACTTAATCACAATCATTCATTTCAACAAGACAATATTAAACAGGTGAAACTTAACTGGCCTCATTAAACTATGAAATTGCTGCACATATTTTACTACTACATCGCAAAAAATATCACGCCCTTTGAATGAAATAATCATAAAATAAAGTCAATAACTTTAACCGTTCAGTATATTTCATTCACCAAGCAGGAGGTGCTTTCATTTTAATGCTCGTGAATCTCATCAATGTGCTGCTATGAAATGTTTTTGCAAAGAATGAATTGTACCATGATGTGACTTACTTATAGTGAACACTATCAGTGTTTTAGGCTTTACTTTTTCAGTTCCGTTCAAATCAATCTGTTTTTTTTGTTTTTGTTCTTTAAAATGGCATTAACAGTGTTGGGCCTGAAAACAGCTTTGCGCACAGTGCTATGTGGTGCAGTAGTGTCAGTGCTACTGCTGCTGCCCCCAGTGGCTTTATGATGCTATTACATTCTACACAGTAATAGAGGTCCACATTTGTTTTCCTGAACAACCTCCTCTAAACTATATGTACACTCGTTACACTATATTGTTGGCCTCATGACATAACTTGTGTTTTCATGTAATATTTTGATTCGAAAACAAAAATGCACAAAATAGTCACCTTGCATTTGGTCAACATGAGACAAAAACTAATGCAAGGTGACTATTTTGTGCATTTTTGTTTGAGCACTTGACAATTTGTATTCTCATGCTGTGACAGATTATCTGATAAATGTCAGTGATGTTGTAATGCAGTTAGTAACCTGTTATTTAATTAAGCCTAGTTAAGAGTTCTGTAGTAGTTTTAGTTAATAATCGATTATTTCCGATTCATTTTTATCAATTAATCCTTAGTTGCAGCCCTAGATACTAATATAAACAATGCATACCATGTAGTAGTGTGCCTGTGCCTGGGTCCTGCCATTTCAATAGTGCACTTTGAATCAAATGAATCAAAAATGTTTTTGCACTGCAAATAGCAGTGTGAGGCGGCTATGGCTCAGGTGGCAGAGCGGGTTGTCCGCTAATCGTAGCGGTTGGCGGTTTGATTCCCGGCCCACATGCCAAAGTGTCTTTGGGCAAGACACTGAACCCCAAGTTGCTCCCAATGGCAGGCTAGCACCTTGCATGGCAGCTCTGCTGCCATTGGTGTGTGAGGGTGTGTGAGGGTGTGTGAGTGGGTGAATGAGAAACAGTGTAAAGCGCTTTGTAGAACTGCTAAGATTAAAAGACGCTATATAAGTGCAGACTATTTACCATTTACTGTGTATCAAACACTCAACAGAGCAACATGTGTTCAAGGCCCAGTTTCACAAAAGCACTGTCGTGCTAAGTTAAGATGGTCTTTAGAGAGAGAGTGTCCAGTTTAGTGTTTGCTCTAGCATTTTAAGAGGATCTTTGTGCTGTGATGTTTTCAGGGAACTCAGTCTGGTGTGGTTAGTGCTGTGAACAAACTGCGATTATGTATGTGATTTCACAAAAATGTAAGCGATTTCCTCCACTGCCCTGGTGTTTAAAAGGGAATCACAGGCACTGAAAGCACAAACTTTTTATACATCACTTCATTCAGTAACCTCACAAAAGAGATTTTAAAGTGTCATAATGTGCAAAACCTACCATGCAAATTAGCAGCTCTCCATCCACAGATCAGGCAGAAACCTCATGGCGATACAGTGGAACGTTGAGTTAGGAACGGTGCCGGGATATAAACGCACTGGTGGCCTCTCGTTTCTTCTCTTACCATCACTGGTTGATGCTTGAAGAGAAGGTGTGGTGGGTAGAGGTAGGTTTGCTACACCTGGTATTCACAGGCAAATCTTTTCTTCAATCAAGGGCAAGGTACACCAGGATAAAACATCTAAAAAATAATGAAAACTGTTACTTTTGTGTGTCAGCAAAATGAAATGTTCATGTTAATTAACGTTATGTCAGATACAGATCCTTCAGTGGTCAATAATAGAGATTGACTGATAGTGGATTTTACCACCGCTAACTAAGTTGGGCAGTACCTGCTGATAACCGATTAGTCAACCGATAGTTTTTAAAACTGATACTGCATGAAAACATATCACTCTAAGTAAAATATTGCTGAACTTTATTTAAAAAATAAACAGTACTGACTGTACCATGAAAATGAACTATATTTTTTAAATATTATAAATATTTTTATATAAATATTAATTAAATATAAATATATTAACCATTAAGTATTAAAGTAAATAAAAGATATAAATCCAAACTGAACCAAACAGTAACACTCCAAATAACAAATAAAAATAGAGACATCCAAAATGAATCAAAAACACTTCCAATAACACAACAAAATTTGTCAGTGATAGTTTTTATTTCACCTCTAGAGGCCGCTCTCGTACTGAATAAAGACAGCGGACCCTTCTCATCTGCTCCCGCAACCGACGCAACCGGGAAAAACTATTGTGTGGATTTTTCAGCAAAACCGATCAATCGGTTGACCTCTAGTCGATAAGCAACTAACTGAACTAAGATGTGAAAGATGTCAATCCATGGTGTCCGCTTTCCAACCAGGATCCAGTTTCCCAAAGGAACTGCAACACAATGATCCTCATTACACACTAGAGCAGACATACACATTTTCTGTACCAGTTATAATTTTGAACTTTCGCTTTTCTCAGGAGAAGTTCGTATGAATTCAAATGAACAAAGGCAACATGGTCGCACTAATAAAATGCAAGTAATTAAACATGTCGGGACACGCTGTTGTAGGAAAATAATCAACAGTGAGATGGAGTCTTGCTGTTACCACCATGAAGTGGGTTATTTTCCTAAAACAGTGCGTTCTGAAGTGTTTTATTCCTCTTTCACCACATACATTTGCAAACGATTATTAACTTCTTAATGAACAAGTTGTGCGTTTTAACCATTTATAGTTACATTTAAAGCTGTGGAGAAAAGTTTCTGCTATCACTTATGTTACGGTGCGTATAAACAACTGTTACTTCATTAGCCTCTCTTTTTTTTGTCTCTTTTTTGTTTGTTTGATTTTTTGTTAAAACCATGCAGCTTGTCATGTTACCGAAAAAATGGAAAGTGGAAACTGACACTGGAGACTCCTTCCATAATACACAAAACTTCACCAACGATTATATACTTTTTTTAATGCATATTGAGGTTATATGGACATCCATCTTAGGTGGTTTTCACACGTTTGCTGCAGCCCGAATCCGAGTACGGTTGTTCCCAGCATTTGTCCGGTTTCAGACTCACTTGATTCTATCAAACCCCGGCGAATTTGCGCTCATCTTACATCATCACAAACGTGCATTGGCAACACAACGCGACTCACCATATTTTTTGTTTTTTTAATTATTTTTGTTCTATTATGTGCAGCAGTGGACCTCTTCTGTGTCCCACAACGTTCCCCTGCCACTCATGGTACACGTGTTGTGGGAACTAACGATGTCGCCACCAGCTAAAACACATGCACAGGTTACCTTATTACCTGAACAAGTGCGGACCAGAGGGCGAGTTGCGTTCACATTCATGGGAATCGCAGCACAGTTCCGGTGCAACCGAACTCAAACCACCTCCTACAGGTAGTCGGTACCGTGGTGCTCTTCCCGGTCCACATGAGCTTCCACATTACCAATTTTTCATGCAAACCGTGCTCTGTTTTGGACAAAACTGCCAGTGTGAAAGCCCCCTTACAAGCTCCGATACGTATTAGAACAAGTGCATTAATACGAACCTGTGACAAAAAATTATTGTCAGAGCTGCTGTTAGAAAAAAATAAAAATAAAAAAATCAACACCTGACTGATCAGAATCAAGAATTCAACAGCACTGTAGTATAATTTATTTTAATTAAGAAAAAAAAAAAAGTAAAAGTACGAATGCCAACCCTGCCCCTTAACACCTATATTTTGATACAATTTGAGTTGTGTGAATTGTTATGAATTTGTAAGTGTGAGACCATGTTGGCTCTCTCACCTGCAAACTACAAGCATAAAAAAACAACAACAGAAAAGAAAAGAAATGTCCAACAAAGTGTGCAAGAAATCTAAACCAGTTCAGGCCCAGTGCAGTTTGCAGCACTAATAAAGTGAAGCACAACCCAACTCGGTTCATCCTCAGTGCTTCTGTAGGTAAGGAGAACTATTTATTTGGTGTGCATCATGTCTCAGGTCTTAAATAAACAGCTGATAGAAAGCAGATGGGCGATCAAAAGGAAGGGGACTCTTAAGAAGCGATAGTGGGCGGATAGCTACTGTTTTGGAAGCGTGGGAAAACGACAAGGATGAACGATTTTTCACGCAAAAAGAAAAAAAAACCCTCCAGTTTAGTCCTTAGTGTGTACAATGAAAGTCAGCAAGAAATGAGCAGCACTCCGTCAGGAATAATTCCAACCCTGCAGGATTTTTGTGTGTAATGTTAATGTTACAGCGCTTTGGCGTTGCTCTTCTCACTTTGCAGCTGGGAAAAGATTTGATTTGTGCATCTGAACCAAGTCACTGCAGGTAAAGGGGGAAAAAAGCGCAAAGCCACGGAGACATCTCTTTCATCTCGTAAATTACCGTAATCACTTGCTATCGTTTTACAGTTTTCGAGCACACGACAAGCAGAACCGCATTTTGTCCAGGACGGCTACTTTTCGGTTAGCTAACGTTAGCCGATTCATATTCTACACGACGAGAAGGGCGACAGCTAGCGAGCGGTGCTAGCCGCCGAGAGCTAGCGGGACATTTTGAAACCGGCAAAAGAACATTTCTCGCCTTACCCTCTCCTTTTCCCGGCGTTACTCTTCTGAATGGGTTGACTTTACAGTTGTTTTTGACCGATATTCGCGGTGTCACGCGGCGAACGCACGCCCTGCCGTTTTATCTCCATCAGCGTTCACCCTGTTTTTTCTGCCATCCGCCCAACTTCAGCACCGAGCCAGTGGGGATCGGACTGCGCATGCGCCGCGTGGCTCCAGCTGTCAACGCGCACGGACCGAAACTGCAGGCTATACGTCCAAAACCGCATACTACCCTACTAAATAGTACGGTAACTATAGTAACTCAAGGGTCGTACTGTTTAGACTGTTTAGTGCGCTAGTATGCGGTGTGTGCTCACAGTCACGACAAAGGCCATGCAGAGAAAGTTATTTTAGCATACCTGAATACCTGAATTTACTGTATGTGCACTCACATTACAGCAGAAATGTGATGGTGATAGCCGTGTTTTCTTACATATATTTATATTTCATACTTCATACTTCAAACAGTAATGTAAATATTACTGGTTTGTAAAAAAAAAAATCTAATTTCCCCTTACATCCGTAGAGTTCATGGTGAGATCTTTTTTTTAAAAATTAAATTACATTCAGTTAAATTAATTAAATCAGGTGGTATGCAAAAGGTATTTATGACAATGCATTGTATCTACAGTAATTAAGCGACCTCCAGAAATCAACAGCAGCAACTTTTTCGCGTTAAATAAACAAACAAACAAACAAATAAATAAATAAATAAATACCATATTGTGTTTTTTTAATAACCAGTGAGATGAGATGGTCTTATATTTTGTATAGGCTATATCATTTATAGCTGCATTAATTCAATTTTAGAAGGAAAGGTAGCCGAATAAAACATACATTTTAATGCTTCATTAAGTTTAATCTCTACGCACATACATTTATAAGCTGCATACACACATGAATTAAGAACATGATTATATTATGTTGGTTTTTGCTTTGGGTCCTGCTCTTGCAATACAACGTTGATGTCCACTAGGAGGCGCTGATACATTAGTTGCTAAATTTTGCCAAACTCATTTCAAGACTCTACTTTTTAATTCATCAAACACCTTTAAATTCCACATTAAACTCTGAATTGGATGGAAAGACATATTGAAGTGCTGAAATTGTTACATGATTCAGCTTAAGTTATCTGTTAATTTATCAGGGATAAATATATGATCGGCTTTCTTAGCACACACAGATCATACACTTTGAAACTCTATTTCACTGAAAACTGATTAATTCCTCTTAGTAACTGCTTTATCCTGGTCAGGGTGGATCCAGAGTCTATCCCAGGAACACTGTGCATGAAGCAGGGACACAGTGAATGGGACACCAGTCACATACTAATTCACAGATAGGAACAGTTTAACAGGAGAACCCAGAGGAAACCCACATGGACACAGGGAGAACATGTGAAACTCCACAAATGTTGTGTCGTGTAACTGCAATTCTGGGCAGTGATACTCACATTATGAAAAAACTTGGTAGACTCATTAAGATATAATATAAAACTGGAAACTGTATTATAAAAGGGATTCTATAGCAATAATGTATTTCAGTATTTATTTCAATATTTCATTTCTTAAAATTAGAGTGTTCTTATAAGAGTAGAAAATTCCAAGTTTGCTTCCTTGTTCCTATAACTTTAGCATCTGGATAAAATAAATCCTTTACATAACTTCCTTTTCTTTTCTTTCTAATTTCTAATTCAACTGCTGTCTTTAAAAAAATAGATTGGCTATCTGTGACAAGATATCTATCACATTAGTGGCCTGTAAAATACTGTATTATATAACATAGACATCAACCCGGGGAACATTGCATTAGGAAGAATAGACTATAAAAGTGTCACATTATGTCTGCAATGGCTCTGCTGAGTGATTTAGATGTTGTCTATATTGCATTGGTTGCTTATAGCATATACATCTTTCCAAGAAGAAAAGTCTGCAGTGCTTTAGTGGAAATGTTAGTTTCTAAATTTCTATTGCAGTACATATTATTGATTGCCTGATTAAAACCATAATCAGTAACTAGAAGCACTCCATTATCTTGGTAATATATTTCTGATTATGTTCTATTATCATGTTAAATTAGTTTCCATTTGGAGGCTAACTTGAAGTAAAAAAAAAAAAAAATTAAATATATAAATAGACCAAAAAGTATGAAATGAAGTTTTATCATCTGAGGGGAAGTTTTATTGTCTTAACAGGATTGTAGTTACCTGTTTATTCACATAAATTGATGTTTTGGGCAAATATCCTTCATCAGTAAAGTGCTTCTGAGGCTGTAAAATGTGAAAACCATGTACATATGTATACTGTATGTATGTATATATGTATGTACGTATGTGTCTATACAATGACACTTTTTTTTGTTAATACACTTCCAGTGCATATCCATCCATCCATTTTCTGTACCGCTTATCCTACACAGGGTTGTGGGGAGCCTGGAGCCTATCCTAGGGGACTCGGAGCACAAAGCGGGGGACACCCTGGACTGAGTGCCAACCCCTCGCAGGGCACAACCATACACACACTTACACACTATAGACAATTTAGAGATGCCAATTAATGTGCAACACTAATGTCTTTGTACTGGGAGAGGAAAGTGGAGTGCCTGGAGGAAACCCCCGAAGCACGGGGAGAACATGCAAACTCTGTGCACAGGGTAGAGATGAGAATCAAACCCCCCAACTTGGAGATGCGAGGCACTGTGCCCCCTTCCAGTGCATACAGGTGCAATCAAAATTATTCAACCCCCATTGCAAATCATTTATTGTCAAAATTTACAGACATTCAGCTGTTTGCAATGAACAAATCAAACAAAACCCATTGAAATAGTTCAACACAGTGAATGCTTCAAGCGGTTTCCCCAAATTCAACTGAAAATGCAACTTATAACGACTTCTCCAGTTTCAAAATTATTCAACCCCTTCATGACAAGTATCTTTAGTACTGAGTAGAGCACCCTTTTGCTGTTATGATGTGCTGCAAACGAGATGCATAGCCAGACACCAGCTTCTGGCAACGTTCCTGAGGAATCTTAGCCTATTCCTCATGAGCAATGGCTTCCAGTTCAGTAATATTCTTGGGTTTGCGTGCTGCAACCACCTTCTTCAAATCCCACCAGAGATTTTCTGTGGGTTTCAAGTCAGGTGACTATGATGGCCCTGTAGAATCTTTCCGGACTTCTTCTGCAACCAAGCCTTGGTGGAATTTGAGGTATGCTTGGGATCATTGTCCTGTTGGAAGGTCCAATGATGCCCAAGCTTCAGCTTCCTCACAGACTGCATGACGTTTTCTCCTAGGATTTCCTAATACTTCAGTGAATCCATCTTGCCTTCCATACACTGCAGGTTTCCAGTGCCAGAGGATGCAAAGCAGCCCCAGAGTATCACCGAGCCACCACCATGCTTGAATGTGGACAGAGTGTTCTTTCTTCGTTCTTCATTCTCCAGATATACCGCTGATCCATCATGCCAAAAAGTTTTGTTTCATTGCTCCACAGAACAGAATCCCAAAACTTCTGTGGCTTATTGATATGATTTTGAGCATATTGGAGCCGACTTTTCTTGTGCTTTTGGGTCAGTAGTGGTGTACGTCTTGGAGTTCTGGCATGGAAACCTTCTGCGTTTAGTACGCACCATACTGTGCTCACTGAAACCTTGGTGCCTGTTGCCATCAAGGCTTGCTGCAGGTCTTTTGCAGTCACTCGAGGGTTTTTCACAACCTGCCTTCTCAGAAATCTGGTTGCAGCCGTTGATAGCTTCCTTTTTCTGCCCCGTCCAGGTACTTCATGTATTTTCTGCCCCTAGCCAGTTCAGGTATTTCATGTGTTCCAGCTCAAGCACACCTGGTGCAACTAATGAAGGCCTTGATTAGTTGCATCAGGTGTGCTTGAGACAACACCTGTTTTGCATATTTGTCCTGTTGTGAGGGATTCTATTCAGGGGGCTGAATAATTTTGAGCCTGGAGAAGTCATTATAAGTTGCATTTTCAGTTGAATTTGGGGAAACCACTTGAAGCATTTGTTGTGTTTAACTATTTCAATTGCTTTTGTTTGATTTATTCATTGCAAACAGCTGAAAGTCTGCAAATTCTTACAATAAACCTGATTTGCAATGGGGGTTGAATAATTTTGATTGCACCTATATATCCACTTTAGATGTACACCCATGATGTCTTTTGACTTTGCTTATAAATATGAACAGAAAAAATAAGTTACTATACAAAGATCTGTTTAAAAAAAACTAAATTGATTGGGTGAAAAGAATTCGGACACCACACATTGCCAATATTAGCACTTTGTTGCAAGGCCATTGTTGGCAGTTACAGCTCTGAGACATCTACAATAAGAAGTAATTAGCTTTTTGCAGCTTTCGGTTTAATTTTGGCCCATTCCTCATGGCAAATCATCCTTCAAGTCCCCAAGGTTTCCCAAGAAATTTGCGATTTCAAAATCTTCTATAAATAGTTAAGAGATTGGCTAGGCCATGCAAGTCACTTCATCTTCTTTTTTTAGAAACCTGTCTTGAGTTATTATGTTTGGCTGTATGCCTGTTTGGGGCCATTGTATTGTTGAGATTTCCATCTTCTCCCCATATTCAGTTTCTTGGCTTGTGAGATTAAATTCTCCTCTAATATTTCCTGGTACATCACTCCATTTGTGTTTCCTTAGATGACATGTAATGCCATTACCCGAATACAACCCAAATTCCAAAAAATTACATGTTGTGTAAAATGTAAATAATAACAGAATGCAATGATTAGAAAATCTCATAAATCCATATTTTATTCACAGTAGAACATAGAAAACACATCAAATGTTTAAACTGAGAAAATCTACCATTTTAAGGAAAAAATAAGGTAATTTTGAGTTTGATGGCAGCAACATGTCTCAAAAAAGTTGGGACAGGGCTATGTTTACCACCGTGTAGCATCCCCTCTTCTTTTAACAACAGTCCGTATATGTCGGGGAACTGAGGAGTTTTGGGAGAGGAATGTTGTCCCATTCGTGTCTGATACATGATTCTAGCTGCTCATCAGTCCTGGGTCGTCTTTGTTGTATTTTTCATTTCATGATGCGCCAAAAGTTTTCAATTGGTGAAAGGTCTGGACTGCAGGCAGGCCAGTTCAGCACCCGGAATATTCTACTACGAAGCCATGCTGTTGTAATAGATGCAGTATGTGGTTTAGCATTGTCTTGCTGAAATATGCAAGGCCTTCCCTGAAAAAGACGTTGTCTGGATGGAAGCATATGTTGCTCTAAAACCTGTATATACCATTCAGCATTGATGGTGCCTTTCCAGATGTGCAAGCTGATGCAGGCACTAATGCACCCCCATAACCAGTGCTGGATGAAGTACCTGAGAGCCACACTTGAGTAAAAGTACAGATATCTTACCAGAAAATGACTTCAGTAGAAGTTAAAGTCACCTTTTTGAATATTACTTGAGTAAAAGTCTTAAAGTATCTGATATTTATTATACTTAAGTATGAAATTTTTTTTTATATTAAATGTACTTAAGTATTGAAAGTAAAAGTACAAGTAAATGCTATTAATACAAAATATTTATTCTTTTTAAGCATGTACACCACCTTAAAAATGGAGCCTACAAAACAAAGTCTTCAAGCTGAAGCTCTTGAAAGGAACAAAAAGCTCAGTCTCTAGCAGCGTTGTCAGGGGCAACAGATCATTCAGTTTGCCAAATTGCAAAATTTCAGAGTAAACAACTCAATGGCAGAACTTTAATATTGTACTATACACAGTTTGCACAACAAGATTGTGTTAAGTTTTCATTTGAACTAATACAGACATCCGAATCTGCAAAAATATGTACTTACACTGTTTTGTATTATGTTATACTATGTTATATTACTGTATTATTCAACTCATGGAGTAATTTTTTTACTCAATAACTACTTTACACATGTCTAGTTTGGCCTCATCAGCTAGACATCAATACAGTAGCTCTTTATAGCAGCTAGTTAAAATAACGTTAGCTATGCTAATGGACGAATGACATTAAACTCGCCTCAACATGTCTTTTACAGTCATTTAACCCACCATAGGCAATTGAGAAATCACTGCTGCAAACAGTCTTTTTTTTTTTACCCCTATTATGCATGGGTTCACTTTAGTGTAGTCTGGGGTGAAGTACGTTTTGTACGTTCTTTTTTTTTTTTTTACTTGGACACTCTGCCATGGCACTGCAGACACTAAACTGAACCAAACTGATGGATGAACTGGAGAGAGAGAGGTGGACTGTAAAGCCCGCCTGCCGAGAAAACTGATAGGTTAGTTAGCACAAAGAGAGACAAATCAGGACATGTGCTGTGTCACTCTCCCCCCACGTCTGTCACTCGCTCTCTCGTTGAGGAACATTATTCTGAAACTGTTACACAATTTATAGACGCAAGATTGGTGAACCTCTGCCCATCTTTACTTCTGAGAGACTCTGCCTCTCTAAGATACACTTTTTATACCCAATCATGTTACTGACCTGTTGCCAGTTAACCTAATTAGTTGCAAAATGTTCCTCCAGCTTTTTCTTTTTAGTAACACTTACTTTTCCAGCCTTTTGTTGCCCCATCTCAACTTTATTGAGACGTGTTACAGCCATCAAATTAAAAATTACCTTCTTTTTTCCTTAAAATGGTACATTTCATCAGTTTAAACATTTAATATGTTTTCTATGTCCTATTGTAAATAACACATGGATTTATGGGTTTACACAGCGTCCCAGCTTTTTTGGAATTGGGGTTGTATCTCAGAATATGTAAAAACTAAATGAGCATGTATTTTAGTATTACATTTATTTTTTGTATTAAAACTCACCGTTAAATTGAAAGTTGTACACGTTTTTTAATAATATACAGGTGCATCTCAATAAATTAGAATGTCATGGAAAAGTTCATTTATTTCAGTAATTCAACTCAAATTGTGAAACTCGTGTATTAAATAAATTCAATGCACACAGACTGAAGTAGTTTAAGTCTTTGGTTCTTTTAATTGTGATGATTTTGGCTCACATTTAACAAAAACCCACCAATACACTATCTCAACAAATTAGAATACTTCATAAGACCAATAAAAAAAACATTTTTAGTGAATTGTTGGCCTTCTGGAAAGTATGTTCATTTACTGTACATGTACTCAATACTTGGTAGGGGCTCCTTTTGCTTTAATTGCTGCCTCAATTCGGCGTGGCATGGAGGTGATCAGTTTGTGGCACTGTTGAGGTGGTATGGAAGCCCAGGTTTCTTTGACAGTGGCCTTCAGCTCATCTGCATTTTTTGGTCTCTTGTTTCTCATTTTCCTCTTGACAATACCCCATAGATTCTCTATGGGGTTCAGGTGTGGTGAGTTTGCTGGCCAGTCAAGCACACCAACACCATGGTCATTTAAGCAACTTTTGGTGCTTTTGGCAGTGTGGGCAGGTGCCAAATCCTGCTGTAAAATGAAATCAGCATCTTCAAAATGCTGGTCAGCTGAAGGAAGCATGAAGTGCTCCAAAATTTCTTGGTAAACGGGTGCAGTGACTTTGGTTTTCAAAAAACACAATGGACCAACACCAGCAGATGACATTGCACCCCAAATCATCACAGACTGTGGAAACTGAACACTGGACTTCAAGCAACTTGGGCTATGAGCTTCTCCACACTTCCTCCAGACTCTAGGACCTTGGTTTCCAAATGAAATACAAAACTTGCTCCCATCTGAAAAGAGGACTTTGGACCACTGGGCAACAGTCCAGTTCTTCTTCTCCTTAGCCCAGGTAAGACGCCTCTGACATTGTCTGTGGTTCAGGAGTGGCTTAACAAGAGGAATACGACAACTGTAGCCAAATTCCTTGACACGTCTGTGTGTGGTGGCTCTTGATGCCTTGACCCCAGCCTCAGTCCATTCCTTGTGAAGTTCACTCAAATTCTTGAATCGATTTTGCTTGACAATCCTCATAAGGCTGCGGTTCTCTCGGTTGGTTGTGCATCTTTTTCTTCCACAATTTTTCCTTCCACTCAACTTTCTGTTAACATGCTTGGATACAGCACTCTGTGAACAGCCAGCTTCTTTGGCAATGAATGTTTGCGGCTTACCTAGTGAACCAAACTGAGAGACCATTTTGAAGGCTCAGGAAACCTTTGCAGGTGTTTTGAGTTGATTAGCTGATTGGCATGTCACCATATTCTAATTTGTTGAGATAGTGAATTGGTGGGTTTTTGTTAAATGTGAGCCAAAATCATCACAATTAAAAGAACGAAAGACTTAAACTACTTCAGTCTGTGGCATTGAATTTATTTAATACACGAGTTTCACAATTTGAGTTGAATTACTGAAATAAATGAACTTTTCCACGACATTCTAATTTATTGAGATGCACCTGTAATTTGAATTTTCAGTGCTAACATAGAATCTTATGCCCCTAATTGACTGTAGGCCTGAAGAAAATCAATCTAATATATTGTTCATGCTGAGCAGGCCAATTATGTGATAATATAAAATAATGAACATACCCCTTAGGCACTAAACTCACAGCAAAATCCATTTCTGAGTACACATTTCCTTCTTTTTTTTTTTTTTTTTGTTTTTTTGTTTTTTTTGTTTTTTTTGTTCCCTAATGCCAGTGTAAGCCTGAGGAAAATCAAAGTGAAAAATAATTATTGAAAACCATAAAGGACTCGTAGCCAACACAGGTTCTAGCACTTTTGATTTTCTTTGTCTCTCTGGAGGAATGATTCTTTGCCAGAGAAGCTTCCGAGTATAACCCTTTAGGAAGCTTATAACCCTTAATTATTAAAGAAAAACCTTTAATGAACCCCTTAAAGAATGTATAGATGAAAATAATTATAGAATAATAGCTTATGTGCTGATCATTCCTTTGAATTACCTTTTAATGTGTTTTAAAATAATAGCACTTTTTTCTGTTAAATAACCTGAATCACTCACAAAGACCGATGACCATTAAATACTCCAGAGGGCTGTGATACCACTGCATTAATAAGCCATTTCCCAATAATAATCAGTTATTATGTTTTTACACATTCACACCTAGGGACAATTTACTGTAGTATTAGACTGGCATGTATTTTTTTGGAGGTTTGAGGAAACCAGAGAACCGGGAAGAAACCCACACAGACATGGAGAGAACATGCGAACCTCCACCTAGACAGTAAACCAAACTCCAGGTCAAACTGGGGACTTTTGAGCTTTGAGTCAGCAGCGCTTAATACTGCACCACTGTGCCATCATGGCAGCTGAAAGTTACTTACAACTGTAACACCAGCTCAACTATCTTGGTCAAAATCAGGTGATGCTTAAAGAATTGCTTGATTATGACCAAGATTGTAATAAAAGGACTGCACGGAAGGGGCATGGGCTCTAAAAGGGCATCACTGATTGATATAAGCTTCCATCACTCTAGTCTCAGGAACAGACAGTGTATGGGCTCTGCTTCACAAGGCACAAGGTTGGAGATCTACCACCATGTTAGACAAAGATAAAAAGTGCACTTTCTTTTCTTTATACTGGGTATTGCATGTCAATGAAAATTGAGTCTGCAGACATGAAGGGCATTTGGTTCTTTCAGACACAGTTGCTCTCGCAAGCTTATCATTAACTCATTGTCCTTGTGAAGCTTGGTCGATGGTAGGGATTTGAACACGGGCCGAGGCAGTCTGTTGTGAAGCAAGTTGTCAGTTTTAAGACATTGCGGAATGAACTTATTGAGAGAGGCACTCTTGTCCCTACAGATGAGTTCTCTCTGAGATTGTGGGGGTAGGCAGTTTCCATTCTGGTCTGTTTAATCCAATTTTTGCTGCCAGGGTTTAGAAAGTGAAACCATATTCAGTAGTTTCCCTAACTAAGACTCCACAGCTGCCTTCCTGCCTCCTTACCTGAAGCAGTATAGTAAAAAAAAAAAAAAAATGCAAATGGCCAGTTAAACCTTTGAAAGTGATCTGGAGCAGTTTAGCTTTGATGAATAGCTGTGGACCTTCTGGTTAACAGGGACAGATCTATGGAGATTTTATCTCTCAAACCTACATCCATACTTGTACACAAAGCATTGGAGCAAAATCAACATTGTGTATTCAGACATACTGTAAATTACCAGACCACCCCTGAGCTCTTTTCAACCTTGTGAAAAAAAAAACATAGCATCATTAAGGATGTTTACATGTGAGGTTTTTTTTTCCTTAATGGATCTTTTGTTTGTTTATGTGGGAGTTTTTAAAAGGGGCAGATCCATCATGTATGACTGACTATATAAAGTCTCAGTACTGGAATGGTCATAATGTTGGTAGAAGTATGCTCATCTGCAAAATGTGCATTTTTGTTCTATGTAATTATGTTCCTGCTTTGCTCATTCCCTCAACCTTTCAGTCTGATATATTCTGGAACATTTTTCATCTTTCCACCGACTCTCTCCAACTGCCTGCCTTCTGCATAATAGCCCTTACTCTCCAGGAACTTCGTCCATTTAGCAATTAGAGAGTCTACCATGCTTCCTTGGTTCAGAATTAATCTCAGTACTCCTTTCTTTTCCTATAGCTTATAATCTATCCAACATTTAACCTCAGTGTCCCTCCCTAAAACTTACAGTCTGCTCATTTGTTTTCATGTTTCAAAAAATCTTTTTATATGTGCATAAATGTATGTTAATAGATGTATATTTATGTTATTGGCTGTTTATACATGGCATGGATTTTGTAATATAGACATACAGTGGGTTCCAAAAGTCTGGGACAACATTGAAAATCTAGCTTTAGAATTTTGAAAATTCTAAAACAAAAAATTTTAAGCAAATTTGTGATATTGACCATGTTAACGCCTTTGTATAAAGGGTCAAATTTTCTGTGAGTCTCGTCCCTTCCACTGAAGCATGTGTTCAGATGACACTCCAATGGATTTGATCTAACATGGATCATCAGGTTTTACACAAACTTGTGGAGTCTGTGTCAGCTTGAGTGCACACTGTCATTAAAGCAACAAGGGAACATACCAAATACTAAGGAATACATGTAAATATTTCTAAAATTCTACTTTTCACTCAGTTATTGCTGATAGTATCATTTATAATGAAAACCTGTGTGTTAAATTGAAAAAGAATGCCAAACTGAAGCATTTTCACTAGTGGTCTCAGGCCACTGTATATTATGAGATTTAATATCCGAAAGCACCATGGCTTCCAAACAGTATTGCCTTTGAAGAGAGTTTTTGCACATTCATCATCACCAGACCTGATGTTGACAGCAGCACAGATGGTGTTCATTTATACAGCAATAATAGTCTTTTGAACAGATTTTGATGAGAGCCAGTTGAATTATTGCTGCTCTATACAACAAACACAATTTAAGCCCAATGCTTGGGCACATGTCCTTCAAAATGTCCTTGTTGCCATCCTTTAAAAACTGGAAAGAAAAACACACTAGCTTTCAGTCCTATTAGAGAATGCTACTAAGAGCATATCAGAAGAGCTCTATGCAGTTGGGTTTTGGGTAATGAAGATTAACTGAGTGAAATCCCACAGTATCTGTAGTGTTTTTAATATATATTGTGTGTTTTATAATATTTAAAACTAATTTAAAACTGTAGGACTAATCATATGCATATATATATATATATATATATATATATATATATATATATATATATATATATATATATATATATATATATATATATATATATATATATATATATGCATATGATTAGTCCTACAGTTAGACAGAATCACATGCTTCCATGTTTTCCCCTAGCTTTCCACTTATACAACCTATAACTTCAATCTTCCTTCCCAAATTTCACTGCCTGCTTATTTATGTTTATAAATGTGTTTTGATCTGTTTCAAAGCAGAGGCAGTTGCATGTAAGCTTGAGCCTTTTATTGAAAATCCAAATCAGTAGATGAACTCATAGTCAGAGAATCAGGCAGGATTAAAAAAAAAGGTATAAATGAACACCTCCAGTGTTAATATATGTTCTGTTATGACATTTCCTATTATTTCCTTGGCAAACACCATTATAGATAGATAGATAGATAGATAGATAGATAGATAGATAGATAGATAGATAGATAGATAGATAGATAGATAGATAGATAGATAGATAGATAGATAGATAGATAGATAGACAGACAGATAGATAGATAGATAGATACATAGATAGATAGATAGATAGATAGATAGATGAAAAAAGAAAGAAACCAGTGTACTGAGTAACAGACACCGAATGGCTCGGCCAAGGAAAACAACAACAGCTGATGACAGAAACATTGTGAGATATGAAGCAAAACTCAAAAACAACATTTAGTGACATCACCAACAACTTCCACAGGGCAGGGGTGAAGGTATCACAATCCAACGTTCGAAGAGCAGAAATGTAGAGGCCATACCACAAGATGCAAACCACTCATCAGTAGTAAGAATCAGAAAGCCAGATTGAAATTAACAAAGAAATACAGAGCTGAACAACAAAAGTTCTGGAGCCAAGATTAACCTCTACCAAAGTGATGGAAAGGCCAAAGTGTGTAGAAAGAAAGGATCTGCTCAAGATCCAAAACATACAAGCTCATCTTCGTTTTCATTCCCGGGTAGTTACTAATGAACTGTTCACACCACATTTAAACAACACCTGAAAGAGGCTGCAGTGAAAGCTGGGAAAAGCATCACAAAAGAAGAAACCAACACTTTGGTAATGTCAATGAGTCGCAGGCTTGATGCAGTTATTGCAAGCGAGGGATATGCAACCAAATATTATGTGTTATTTACTTTAATTTACTTCAGTACTTATCTGTTCCTATACTTTTGCTTGCCTAAAAATTGGGTGGTCTGATACAAAAGGTTCTATGTTTTATGTTGTTTAACATATCTAGATGTAAATACCTGGAAATAAAAGCTGAAATCCTAAACTGCCATGTCATATCCATCTTTTGATCTCAAATCCAAATGTCTTTGGTGTGCAGCACAAACAATTGAATTTGCCTTGCCATTCCAATAGTTTTGGAGGGGATTGTATATATACAGTACATAAATAAGAACAAGGCAGTGAATATGTACAGTAGGTTATTGAACAATATGAATGGTATTACTCTAGATTATAATAGAAAAACTATAATAGGTATATAAATATAAATATATGCAAGTAAGAGATATGTACACTGTACCATGGATAACATAGCAAGTGAAGCAGAATTCAGTCCAAGCATTAAGCTGATAAAAAAAAAAAAAAAATGGCAGAAATAAGAGTTGTATGACCAACTTTCCACCAACTACTCAAAAACAAGTGTTGTAGAAAGAACAGAGACCACACACACATACACACACGCACACACACATGCGCGCACACACACAGACATGCATATGCGCACACTCACACGTGCACACACACACATCAATCATCATTCCGGGGCTACAAAAACTCCTCAGTGACTGAAAGAAGAAGGTCTCGAGTACAGCCAGTTCCTCCACAGGGTTGCTGGGTTTCCTCTCTGTGAAAGGGTGAAGAAGTCGGCAATCTGGGAGAAGCCCGGAGTAGAGCTGCTGCTCCTCCGTATTAAGAGCAGCCGAGTGAGATTGGTTGAGCACTTTAAATGGATGCCCTCTGGTCAGCTCCCACTAGAGATGGATCATATCACTGGATTACATTAGAATAGATTAGAGAGTTTTACGGTCATTCTAGCTATATACAAGTATACAGCAGAATGAAATTGCATTCTCAAAGGCATTGTTGCATTGCAGAAGTGACAACAGTGAGACGCACCCAACAATAGGTAGTGCAAAACTGTAGAAAATCTAGAAAAAGTGGCAGTACAAAATGGACAACACAATAAATAGATGCCAAGCAAGAATTTGTACAATGAGGACAATGCAATAAATACCACACAAGACAATAAATACAACGCAACACATAACACAACTGTTGGGGTTATGTCAGAATCGGTGCTTGACTACATTTATCATCAGCCACTGCACCCCACTGCATCATGTCACATGACTACCTGCACCCGTTTCACGTTTTTGTTAATAAGTACTAGTATATAAGTCACGTCTTGCACCTCACTTATTGTCTAGCTTTTGTCTTCCATTGCCATCCATTGCCTACGTTATGTTTTCATTTTTGCCTTGAGATCCTCGCTCATGTTTTTGTGTGTCTTAGCTCCGTTGTCTCTATTGTTTGTTTTTTCATTAAAACTCAAAACTTCACTTGAATCCGTCTTCACCTCCTTTATGTGACGACAACATTATCACCGTTGTAACATTGTGAACATACAGTACGTACAGTAATCACTAACATAGAACCATTAGGGGTTTCTTCAGAGAGACACCCATTAAGGGTTCTAGACCACATCAGAGCAAAAGAAAACACACTCAGGCTCTCAGAAAACAAGGTTACTTGTTTTTTTGGATGGACCATGTCACACTCTTGGAACTGTTTTTAAAACTGAGATCTTAGATGTTAAAAAGTATGATCAACTACTTTGAAATACTTACTATCACAAGAAACAGTAATCACTAATCATTATCTTGCTTTAATACAAATATGAATCAAATCGTACCCAGATGAAGGTACACAGCAACAGCAGTTATTAAATTCAGCCTACAGCACACACCAGGGATGAGTTCACCCTGCCACTTTAACTTAACACAGCTGAGTTGTCTCTGTGCTAAAAGTTTAATCCACTCCTGATCGTGATAATACAAATAATTAGCTTTTAAATGGGCTAAATGTAGCAGGTCTGTAGCAGATCTTGTAGTAAGACAAAAGTGTATTTGTCATCATTTTAAAACATATGTAAGGAAAAAAAACACGACAGGACGTGCTCTTAGGAAAATGATCAACGCTGGGGTGGTGTGATGGGGCCTTCAGAAAAGCAAAGTTGATTATTTTCCAAAATCAGCATTTAATTCCTCTCATAACACAGCAATTTGCCAATGATTACACGTTTTAATTTGTTAATGAACAACACATAATGCTCTTTAACCATTTGTAGTTACATTTAATGTTGTGGAACATCCATGAAACAAGTTTGTTTGTGCTATCACTTAAGCTATAAACAGTCACTGCTTCACCAGCTTTCCTTTTTTCCCCCTCTATTTTGAAGTTAAAAAGACAAAAAAAAAAAAAAAAAAAAAATCCAGCTTGTTACAGAGAAACCAGAAATCATAAAGTCCTCGTAAAGACTTTCCCATTGCTGAAAACACTGGACACTCCTTCTATAAATGCTAAACAAACGTCTCCTTACAGAAAGGTTCACCATATCAATAAAAATATGTTTTTCTTGTTTATTATTAGTGTTTAATAATAAAGAGCATCTGCTATACAAGTCCCTGTGCTTGTATTACAACCCCAATTCCAAAAAAGTTGCGGCCATCAAATTCAAAATTACCTTTTTTTTTTTCTTAAAATGGTACATTTCCTCAGTTTAAACATATTATATGTTTTCTATGTTCTATTGTGAATAACATATGGGTTTCTGAAATTTGCCAATCATTGCATTCTGTTTTTATTTGCATTTTACACAGTGTCCCAACTTTTTTGGAATTGGGGTTGTAGAATGAGCACATAAAAATTGTGCTCAATTTTGTAAGACTATGTAGATTCATACATTTTCAACCAACTGTGTATAAAATACACCCTTACAAAAAGGTTCTTCAAAGGCTCCTCAGGTGTTGAAGGATTCTACACAACCTTTGAGGGTTATTCCAAAGTGACTAATGGCAGGTTCTCTGCTATAGCCTTTTTATGCTCCTGTATTTGCATGTCAGGAGAAAGCCTCTCCTCATATTTTGGCACATAACCTTTTCAGTGAATATTCCTACATCCCTGATTTTGGCTTTGGTGTCTCATCCTGTTCTGTGTGATGAGATGGTGCAGTGGTAGAAGGTCAAAGTAGCCACACACTTGCTTGTTCTGAACTTTAGCTCTGATATTGTCGCTTGCTTTTAGTTCTCACCTCAATACCTTTTGGAGTTTGTTCTGTTTTATTCAGTGCCCTTAAGGAGTGTTGGTTGTTAATTTGTGCCTCGTTTGACTCATTAGCCAATTGTGACTGGCTGTTTTGCCACAATATTACAGAATATACTGTGTTGAGTATTGCTAATCACTCAATGTTTTTTTTCTGTGAAATAAGGGAAATAGGAGTAAGCCCCAATCTTTTAACGTGGACTGTTTACTTCTTCATCAGGCTAATATGTATGTTTGTCTTTTGTCTGGCGCAATGCTTCGTCAGTGTTGGTTCCATTTTAATGAGGTCGGTAAATGATAATATTTGTTTAATTTACTCGTTAATGTGCAATAAACCACCTGTTCTCCATTAACAAGGTGTTATTAATCAGTGGTTTGACCTTATGCTGGGAAATGTGTATTAACAAATCTCTCACATGTATTTTAGGTCTGAAAGGGGCTTCACTTCATAAACACTCATTACCCATTAGTGCTTTTCTCACACATGGGCCAACAGTGTACTGATGATACGCCTCCAGACTGATTCTATATTTTATCTATCAGCAGTTATACAAGTAAGTTAACTTTTGTAAAATAAAAGTAAAATGGAAGATGCATATGCATGTGGATGTTTAGTTGAGTAAAGATTAGGGAGAATGTTGAATCCACATGCCTATATCTGAGATGACGGCTACTTCACACCTCCTGAGGCCATCTATCTTCCATTGCATTTGCTGATTTCAGTGGTAGCTGTGGTTATGATGTTGGACTTGTGATTGGAAGGTTGTGAGGTCAAATCCCAGCACTGCCAAGCTTGAGCCCTTGAGCAAAGCCCTTAACCCTCAACTGCTCAGTTCTATAAATGAGATGAAGTTGCTCTGGATAAGGATGTCTGCCAAATGCCATAGATGTAAATGTATTTCTTTTTAAGCATAAATTCATTGACGCCCCATTAATGGTGGATGCATAGAATGTTTTATAATTTTAAAACATTCACTAATTCCAGTTTATATGTCTACACCCATCCCTTTTAATGTCTTTCACTGAATTATGCTATCACTTAAAAAGAACGCATTAGCAGTGTCAGCTAGTTCGCTAACCCATAAGCTCTTGTTAGTCTCATACCCTAAACTAATTGCATGGTTTGGGATCCAGACCTAAATGCAGCCTCAGTACATGAAATTAGAGATTTGTGCTGGTGCCCAAGATGCCAGCCACGGTGTTTTGTCATCTCGTCCTGTATCTGTCTTTTTGTGTATTTTTGTCAATAACGATCCAGTTCAGATTCAACATTCAAAGGACATGCTTCTTAATATCAGGAGAACTGTACCGGACGATCAGTGCCCGACATTTTTAACCCAATCTACGGATTATTAGAGCTGCTCCTGAAGTGTGCCCCAAGCCATGTGAAAAAGGAAAAAGATGGAGAGGCAAGTGCACTGGAGCACTGGACAAATTTAGAAAGAGAGGCCTGCGATCTCCGCTCCCGGGAATATTCCTGTCTAACATGATTGACAAACTCAAAATCCATGCAAGCACAAAAAAGGACTTTTCACTGATTTCAGTTTACCGCTTCACGGAGACATAGCGATGCGATTCCTGACACTATAATGGAATTACCAGGATTTCAACTATACAGAACGGATCAAGTCCCTGATCTTTGCAAAAAGAAAAAAGGAGGTGTGTGCTTTTATATTAATCAAGGCTGGTGCAAAGACGTATCCGTCATATCAAAAATATGTACCGTCAATATGGAGATAATGTTTCTCAAATGCAATCCTTTCTACTCACCTCATGAATTTACATCTGTTATACTACCTGGGATTTATATTACCCCACTGGTCAGTGCTTACCAGACACACAGACACAGACAGACAGAATTAGCAGACATGGTGACAGAGATTGAAAAAGCAAACCCAGACTCTGTAATAATTCGAATGGGCAATTTCAACCATACAACTTTAAGTCTGCGTCTTCCCTCATTCCACCAGCACATTAAATGTGCCACCAGAGGGGAATTAATTTTGGACCACTGCTATACAGTGCTGTGAAAAAGTATTTGCCCCATCCTGATTTCTTCTGTTTTTGCATATATCTAAATTGTTTAAAAAATTGCTAAATATAAAAAAAATGTTTCAGAAATTAAAACAAAATCTAAGATAACACAAAGGCAACCTGAGTAAACACAAAATACAGTTTTTAAATGATAATGTTATTTATTGAAGCAAAAAAGTTACCCAATACTAACTGGGCCTGTGTGAAAATTTATTTGCCCCCATAGTTACTAATTCCTCAAATCCATGAAACTGCATTGATAATGGGGTTTAGCTGGACTAGACACAACCAGGTCTGATTACTGCAAACCCTGTTCAAGTAAATCAACACTTAAATGGAACTTTTTCAACAGCATGAAGTTGGTTAAAAGGTCTAACACTCTATGCCAAAATAGAAAGAAATTCCAGAAATAATGAGGAGAAGGTGATTGAAATGCATCAGTCGGGGAAGGGTTATTAAGCTATTTCAAAGGCTCCAAGGGACTCCAAAGGACCACAGTGAGAGCCATTATTTCCAAATGGAAAAACCCAGCACAATAGTGATCTTTCCCAGAAGTGGCTGACCTTCCAAAATTCCTCCAAGAACACAGCAACGGCTCATCCAGGAAGTCACAAAAGAATCAAGGACAACATTAAAGGACCTACAGGCCTCTCTTGCATCACTCCACTCCACTCCATCTTCAGCTATTTTTAAATCTTCTCTTGAAGATTTAATGTGATGTATTTTAATGTTTTGTACAGCACTTTAGATCAACTGCTGTTGTCTTTGAATGTGCTTTATAAATAAATTTGACTTGACTTGACTTGACTAAAGGTGGCACAACCAGATTTTATGTTTAAGGGGGCAATTCGTTTTTCACATTGGTGTTTGGTGTTGGATATTTTTTTTTTCCTTCAATAAATTTTTTTTAATAAAAAATGTATTGTGTGTTACTCAGGTTACCTTTGTTTTATGTTGTATTTTGTTTGAAGATCTAAAACTATTTAGTATGAGATATACACAAAAACAGAAGAAATCAGGATGGGGCAAATACTTTTTTCATACCACTGTAGTCCCATCAAGGATACATATCATGCCACTCTTGGACTGTCTTATCATGCTATGATCCAACTCATTCCTGCATATAGACAGAAACTGAAAGTGGTGAAGTCTGGAAAAAAAAGCCATAAAAATATGGACTACTGAAGCAGTTGTTGATCTACAACAATGCCTCAGTGCCACAGACTGGGATGTGTTTAAATCAAGTACCCACAGTATGGATGAATATACAGACACACTCGCATCTTACATCAGCTTCTGTCAGGAAAACTGTACCACCATTAAAACAATCACCTGCTTCTCCAACAACAAACCTTGGCTATATGCAGAGCTCAGACAGCTGCACAAGAAAAAATAAGCGGCTTTCAGTACAAGAGACAAGGACGAATTCAAGAAGGCAAAACTCAAGTTTGAGAAAGCTATCAAAGTAGCCAAACAGTAGCCAAACAGAAATAATTTTCAGGATTAAGAGGATGGAAAAAATCACTTACCTTTCTCCAGGAGAAAGATAAAGTTCTATGTTGTATGTGTTTACTACAATACTGTACCTAGCTCACACCACAGAACTCGTCTACACCAGCTGTTCTTTCTTCTGCCTATGCTTTCTTTGACACTCTGCAAGAAACTGGCAGGGGTAGTGGTACAGGTTTGCTTTTTTTCTAGAAGATGGGGCTTCAAACCTCTTGCACTGTCTCATCTCAACATCCCATCCATTAAATTCCATGCAGTTACAGTTACCTCATTGATGAACCTTCACTAGATTGTCATCTAACCGCCCTCCTGCCCCCCTAGGACAAATTCTTGAAGAAATGGACATGCTCCTCAGTCTTTTGGCACCCCCTCACTCTCCTCTGAGACTTCAACCGCCTCCGACAAGCTCCAGTCAACAGCTGCCCTCCAATATACAAGGGAGGTAATGTCTCATCACTTCTCAACCCTCCAGTTTCACCTGCTTCTTCCTCGCTGTCTGCAGATGACTTTGCCTCCTTCTATGATGAGAAGATTAAGGAAATCTGCAAGACCTTCACCTCTACTCAGAATAATTCTATTCTCACACAGGTCTCTCCTCCTTCTCTGTCTCATTTCTCTGTCTCTCCTCCTTCTCTGTCACATTTTTCTACCCTAGCAAAACAGGAGATTCAAGAAGTCATCCTGTCCCGCAACCCTACCACCTGCCCACTGGATCCAATTCCCTCCACATTGCTCCAGACCATCCTGCGTGACCTTCTGCCCTTCATCTCTACAATCATCAACGGTTCCCTGTCACCTGGCCAAGTTCCAGCTTCCTTCAAGAAAGCACGGGTTACTCCCATCTTGAAGAAGCCTACACTGGATCCCTCTGACATCAGCAACTACAGACCGGTATCACTTCTCTCTTTCCTTTCTAAAATACTTGAACGCTCCGTATATAATCACCTGTTTCTTTATCTCTTACAGAACCACCTTCAAGATCCCTACCAGTCTGGCTTTAAAGCAGCACACTCCACAGAGACTGCCCTCTTGGCCGTCACTGAAAAACTTCATGCTGCCAGATCAGCCAAACTGTCCTCTGTCCTCATCCTGCTTGACCTGTCTGCTGCATTTGACGCAGTCAACCACAAGATTCTCCTGACTATCCTCAAGAGTCTTGTAATTTGCGGAGCAGCATGGCAATGGTTTGTTTCATACTTGGAAGGTCGTTCGTATCAGGCATCATGGGGGGGATCAACATCTGCACCTTGCAGACTCTCTAATGGTGTCCCACAAGGCTCAGTACTTGGTCCTCTCCTTTTTTCCCTCTATACCCATTCTCTTGGCAAAGTCATCTCCTCACATAGGTTCTCTTACCATTGCTAAGCTGATGATACTCAACTTATATTTTCCTTTCCTCCTTCAGACACCACTGCTTCTGCCTGGATCACAGCATGTCTGACGGACATTTCATCATGGATGGCAGCTCATCAGCTGAAACTCAACCCCAGCAAAACTGAACTGCTCTTCATCCGAGGAGATTCGTCCCCATGCCAGGATCTCATGATCTCCTTGGACAACTCCATGATCTCTCCTTCAACTACTGCTCGTAACCTTGGGGTAATCGTGGACAATCAACTGTCCTTTTCATCACATATTACTAATCTAACACGGTCCTGTTGGTTTATCGTTTACAACATTAGAAAGATTCGTCCATTTCTAACAACACAGGCCACTCAGTTGCTTGTGCAGTCTCTTGTCATTTCCAGACTAGACTACTGCAACTCGCACCTGGCAGGTCTACCTTTGAGTGCCACCCGTCCTCTACAGATGATCCAGAATGCAGCTGCACGACTTGTTTTCAACTTCCCTAAGTTCTCTCACACCACCCCATTGCTGCGCTCCCTTCATTGGCTTCCAGTAGCTGCACGCATAAGATTCAAAACATTGATGCTTGCCTATAAGCCAAAAATGGAACAGCACCCTTTTATCTTTGAGCTCTCATCACCCCACGCACCGCACCACGCTCCCTCAGGTCAACAAGCACTGCTCGACTGGTCCCACCCTCTCTCAGGATGAAAAGTAGATCTGCCTCATGACTTTTCTCTGTTCTGGCACCAAGGTGGTGGAATGAACTTCCCATCAATGTCAGAACAGCTGAGTCGCTGGCTATCTTCAAGAAACACCTAAAGACATACCTCTTTCTTAAATACTTACCCCTTGATAATTAGTGTTTTCTTCTTCTTCTTCTTCTTCCTCAAAAAAACAAACAAACAAACAAACAAACAAAAAAACCTCCTAACAGTTGCTCTCTTTTCAACAGGTTTGTGTTCAGTGCACCTCGTTGTAGTCGTACGAACCAGAAATGAAGTATTCATTGATGGAGAATTTAAAGCACTCTTGTACGTCGCTCTGGATAAGGGCGTCTGCTAAATGCTATAAATGTAAATGTAAATGTAAATGTCCAGGACCTGGTCTTCAATCACCCCTCTCAAGCTATAGACATCAATCTCATCACTTCACAATCACCCTCCCTGTCCTGCCTGATTTTAACTTTCAATAACTCTCTCACACTCACCAAATCCTTCACTCTTATCTCTCCTTTCTTCTTAGCATCCCTGTACCCTATCGTCCCTTCCAGACTCTTCATATCTACCACTGGAATTAGCCACCAACACTTTCCTCTCTTCCCTTTCCTCATCCATGGACCTCCTCTGCCCTCTATCTTCTAAACTCAGGAAGTATTCACACCCTGCTCCTTGGCTGTCAGATGAGTTGTGCATCATTAAAAGAGAATTAAGAGCAGTGGACAGAACGTGGAGCAAATTGTAACTTGATACTGCTCCTCTCATACCACTCTCTCCTGTCCAAGTTCTCATCTGATGTGACTTGCTTCTACAAAGGTAAGCTGGAAGCTTCTGGACAAGATCCTTACAAGCTCCACAACATATTTTCTACACTTCTCAACCTGATGCCTCCTCCTTCACTGTTCTCCCTGATTACTGATGAGTTTCCCACATTCTTTAAAGAATTGAAAAAAATTTGAAGGTTGAAAAAATATGCCAGACCTTCATTTCTACCCTGAAACCTACACTACACTTTCAGGATTCCCCTTCTCTTTCTCTGACACATTTTCCTCCTCTATCAGCAGAAGATATCCTGCAAGTTATCTTGTCCAGCAATCCCACCACATGCATGCTGGGTCCCATCCCTTCTATAATGCTCCAGACCATCTCACAAGACCTTCTCCACTTTATTCCACTTTGACTCCATATCAACTGGTCATGTGCCAACTGCATTCAATACAGTAAGAGTTATTCCCATCCTGAAGAATCCTACTCTGGATACCTCAGACATCAGTAACTACTACAGACCAGTATCACTTCTCTCTTTTCTTTCTAAAATCCATGAACACACTGTCTACAATCAACTTTCACTCTATATCATCCAGAGCAAACTCCACGATTCTAACCAGCATATCCTCACATGGGTTTTCATGCTACTGCTATCCACAGAGGTCCTTGTTATTTCGAGACTGGACTACTGCAACTGATCCACAAAGCATCTGCACAATTTATTTTCAACCAAAGTTCTCCCACACTACTCCATTGCTACACTCCCTCCACTGCCTTCCGGTAGCTGCCCCTCTTCAGGCTTAAAACACTGATGATTGACTACAAAGCCAAAAACAGACCAGCATCCACCTTAAAGCAGGAATCACACCCCACACTACATCATGCTCACTTTGATCCGCTTGCACTGCTCGATTGGACCCACCTTCTCTCATTATACAAGGAAGGCAAGTGTCAAGGCTCTTCTCTGCTCTGGCGCCTAGATGGTGGAATGAACTTCCTCTAAATCTGAGCAGCGGAGTCATTGGTTGTCTTCAAGCAATGACTAAAGATCTACCTCTTCATGACGTACTTAAATTGGCACTTGTCTTTTGTTATTTCATACTATACTAATAATATATAAAACAGTGTTTTTAAACCAATAGCTCTTCTTGTCCCTGACCTAGTGAACCTGTATGAGGATGTATTTATTGATAGAGACTAAAGTACCTCTGTAAGTTGCTCTGGATAAGTTAAGTTGTGTGTAAGTTGTGTCTGCCAAATCCCATAAGTATAAATGTAAATATTGCAGCCTAATTTACTAATAAATGTCACTGAATCTCACTTTGATAGCAGCCTTTGCTCTCTGAATACAAGCAATATTTTTTCTTAGTGATAGGATGTTAATTGGACAGTTAGCTATATGGCCAAAAGTATGTGGACACCTGCCCATCACACCCATGCATGAGCCTTCCCCAAACAGTTGGAAGCACAATAGTCTAGAATGTATTTGTATGATGTAGCTTTAATATTTCCCTCTGCTGGAATTAAAGAGCCTATCCAAAACCTGTTCCAGCATAACAATGCCCCTATGCATAAAGCAAGGTCTATAGAGACATGGTTTGCCAAGGTTGGTGTGGAAGAACTTGATTGACCTCCAATGAGCCCTGACCTCTACTCCACTGAAAACCTTTTGGATGAATTGGAATGCTGACTGCATGCCACGCCTTGTTGGCTGACAGCAGCTGACTAAACTAATGCTCTTTAGGCTGAATGGGCAAATCGGGAGTGTGGGGGTGTGGGGGGTATCAAACTCTGGAATGGGATGTTCAACAAGCACATATGATTGTGATGGTTAGGTATCCACATACTTTTGGTTATGTAGCGTATTTAATTCTAGTATAGGTTGGTGCCCATGCTACATTTATATCCTCATCAGGAAATCCAGATTCTGTGACTATGCAATTTTGAAATTTTTGACCCCAACTCTACCTTTTCAGTATACTGGTATTGCATGGTCTACACTTTCATTTTAGAACTTAGTGAGACAGAATATAAACTGAACACCCATGCCCCAGTAATGGCTCTCTGGCTGCCCTAGAATTAAAACACAACTTTCCACTCACTAGTACAGATCCTTAATCACTGAGCTCTTACTACCCCACTACACACTGCTATCAAGTGTTACCAAGATGCAGTTTGCACTTATTTCCTCATTTGCCTGAAATCACTTGCGTAGCCACATACGCCCCCATTTATGGCTTTTCTTTCCCCCTCTAATGAAAAGCCTTCCCATTTTCTTGATGTAATAGATGTGGACAAATAGAGTGGTCACCTTTTTACATGGCAAGTGTTTCATAATCAGCTACACACACATAAACACATCATCAATGACTCACTCTCTGGCTGTTCTATTAGTTACCATGGACACTCAGTTTTCCCCTGTGCAAGAGCACAACAAATTTATGAGGTTCTAATTACTTTCCTCAATGACTATCAGCGGGAAAGTTATATCTAAAATTGAGATATCACATCCAATATTTCTTATTTGATAGTTTCTCCAAATGATGGCAATCGACATTTGAGCTACTAACTGTGTTACCCAATTATTAGAACCGACTGCTCTACCCTTACCTTAGAGGGTTTGCACTGACAAACATATTTGCACTTGTTTTTATGAACATGTGTTTTCTTATCCGCGGTGTTTTATTAATTCTAGGTTATTATTCTCTTCTCACAATAGTTAATCTAATTCCAAAGACTCTAGTATGAGTCTGGAATGAAAATTGTGCTGATCTGTTTTGCTTTGGAATCACTTTTCTTACTTCAATCCACAATCCTTGAAGTGCATTTAAACAGCTCCAGAAAAGATGAGGAGAGTTTAGGGGAGAAAATGCTACTGGGTGGAATTTTTCCCTCTCACTGGGAGAGTGATACCCCCACTCCCGTCTCTGAGGAATTAGCATCAATGATGAAAGGAACCATTGGGTCAGGAGGCTTAAGCATGGAAGCAGTGGTGAATGTTTTGTTTAAGTATTTGAAAGGCTTGTTCAGTTTGTGAATCCCATATGCCCCCTTTCAGTAGGGATGTGAGAGGAAAAGCAATGGAGCTGAGCTGGCGCTAATAAACCTATAAAATTCACAAAGCCCAGGAACCGTTGAAGATCCTTAATGTTTTCAGGAACTGGTTAACAAGCCATACTTTGGTTTCATCTATCCAATATTTTGGTCACCTTGGGCATGTGAAATTCAACCTTTTCTCTTTTGACAAAGAGCTGGTTTATGCAGCACATGAGCTTTGAGAGAGGAAGAATAATTCAGGATGTCATTGATGTATGCAATGACAAACCTACCTAGATGGGGGGCATTGGCATTACTTAGTTGCTCAATAGCTGCTGGGCCTAAGAGTAATGGGTTGCAGTACTATACTGATGTGTAAGACACTATGTTATGACATGAGTGTTGTGTCTTGGTTCTTTACTTTGGTATGAGTTTGCATTATTGTTGTCTCATAGCATCCAATCTAGTAACCCCATTTCCAGAAAAGTTGGGATTTGGTATTGCCGCTGCATACAGAAATGCAACCCGAAACGCTATTACGCAAAGAGGAAGCCACACATCAACTCTATGCAGAAACGCCACTGAGTTCTCTGGGCCCGAGCTCATCTCAGATGGACAGAAAGGCAGTGGAAACGTGTGCTGTGGTTAGATGAGTCCACGTTTCAGATTGTTTTTGGGAAAAACGGATGTCGAGTTCTCCATGCCAAATATGAAAAAGACTAACCAGACTGTTAAAAGTGAAAGGTGCAAAAGCCAGCATCTGTGATGGTATGGGGTCAGTGGCCACGGCATGGGTGACTTGCATATGTGTGAAGGTTCCATTGACGCAGAAGCGTATATTGGGATTTTAGAGAGACATATGCTGCCATCAAGGCAACGTCTTTTCCCAGGAAGTCCATGGTTATTTCAGCAGGTCAATGCCAGGCCTCATTCTGCACGTGCTACAACACAGAGTGCATGTGCTTGACTGGCCTGCCAGCAGTCCAGATCTGTCTTCTATGGCCCATCATGAAGGAGAGAATCAGACAATGGCGACCAAGCACTGTTGAGCAGCTGAAGTATCACAATATCAAGCAAGAATGGGCAGAAATTCCACTTGCAAAACTGACAATTAGTATCCTCAGTTCCCAAACGATTAAAAAGTGTTTAAAAGGAATTAAAAGGAAGGGTGATGTAACACAGTGGTAAACATGCCTCTGTCCCAACTTTGTTTGAGTGTGTTGAAGGCATCAAATTCTAAATTTGTTTATATTTACAAAATACAATTAAGTTGGTCAGTGTAAACATTGAATATCTTTTCTTTGTACATTTGTCAGTTAATTAAAGTTTCAATGGATGCCTAAGAAGGGACACATCACTAAATATTGCAAAAGCGCTTTTAGATTATGCTTCCAGCATTGTTCTAGTAATTGTATTATCAGTAAAGGAGTCACAGAAAGAAATTCTCACTCATCCTCTATGCAAAATACAGAGATTTAAAATTGATTTTGAAAGATCTTCTGAACAAGCTAAATGTGAATGCTCAACCATTGCAACAGAAACTTAGTGACAGCTGTAGACATTGCCATAGTGACTGTTCAAGGTCTACAAGTTCAAGGACCCCATTTTGGAAATTGCATCCAGCTACAGCAAGTATACACCCAGGACCTCATACCATTTAATAATTCTTACATCCCATCAAGGAAGACTGATGGGATGTAAGAAGTGGGCTCATCTAAAACATTTAGCAAATAGGTTCCTGCCACTTCAAGAGTGAGGTGTGGGATTATTCATTGAGTTCAACTCCCCTTTGGAGGTCATTACAGATGGGGAAAACAAACCCTTTGCACAAAGAAGTTTGGCTGAAGTATAATAGGCTATACTACTTAGATAAGGAAGCACGTTGAGTTGTTGTGAAGCAAATGCTAACATCGTCATCTGCTGACATTTTGATTCAGACCTCAATAAGAAGAGTTATATAGACAATTATTTGTCCCAAAATAGTGTTTGTTTGGTAAAACTTCTCAGTGATGAAAGTTTGAAAAGCAATAAAGAGGGTGACAACTCGTGTTCTCTATTATTTTGGACAAATGTTTGCACTTAGTAGGAAACAAGTCAGACAATGAGTCACTTTCCTGTCATTGTTAGCGCAGATGCTCGAGATGCTCGGTTTAAGAGGATTCAGGGCTTCAATATTTTTCCCTAATGCGGCATCCCTTGCTAACCAGAGTGAGATATGTAGTGCTAATCCCTAAATGTACTGAATCCGGTAAACTATGACATGTTTTCCTTCTATAGTGCCAAAATTATGCTACTGTTCAATTCAGTCCCTGCAGCAGTGGTACACACACTTTGAGCCTAATGTGATTTGTTTGGTGTGAAGCTTTGCATGTAAGAATTTGTGTATATTTGTTTTAGATATTTGCATGTTTTTCATTTATAGATTTCAAGATGCTCATCAAAGTTATTAAACTTTAAGAAAATAAAAGCATCAATGACTAGGGCTGCTACACCATTGTATTTCCAATGTCTATTTAGTCCTTAATGTTGCACTTCTAAATTTACCCAGTTGTTTAATCTTATCAATAACACAAGCCAATGCACCTCAGCACTAATCAAAAAACAGGTGAAGGTGATTCACTTGGCCATTTTCAGACCAGTGGATGCTTTGCAGGAAGTGCTTTCAAGTGCTAACATTGGCAACATTTGCAGCATACACTTCTACATGTGCCTTTTCAGATTGCCAACACCATTTCTCTTGAGAAGGACAAATAGAAAAACACTTAGACATCTTGGACACAATCTGTTCCCAGAAGGAAAGGACACAGTCTGCTTTCTAAACAAGGCCACAGTTAGCAAGCTACGTAAGTCAAATCTGTGTAAAAAAGGACTGTGGGAATCTTAATTGAGCAGTAACGAGAGAGCCAAAATCACTGTGTTAAATTTACACCAACTTTGTTAATCGGCGATTACTCTCTAAAATACAAAGGGTGTTAAACATTTTAAATTGCATTGATAACTATTTTAAAGCTATTATAAGAAGCTTCATCCTAAACTTTATCTTACTAGTGGCCATTTGTAGGAAAATCACTGTTAGTAAATGAATTTTGCCTTAATATACACATAATAATAGATTTATTTATAAATCTAGCTTTATTTAGATAGTTCAAAATGCTCCACAATGTAAAGGATATAATAAAATTATAACAATAAAACAATAATAATGCAACAGAACATAAAAATAAAAACAAAAATATTAAAACATAAAAAAATCATTATTTATTTATTTTTTTAAAGTAACCAAACAGAAACTGAAATATTAAGATCATTACGAGGTTAAAGAAAAGCAGTTTTAAGCAGTTGAGGACAAGCCATCATCTTAACAAGGATAATTTTAATCTGTGGATACAAGCTTAATCCACTCTGCATAGTAATAATGAAAATAATCAGCTTCAAAATGCTATGAATATAGCATGTATTATTGTTGATAGAATCATGTAGTGAGATATAAACAAATATGTATTTATCATAAGTTCAAAAACTAAAATAATATAACAATAACCATGCCATGAAACACCTTGAGAGTGAGTTACTGGTTTTAGAGAGTGTTCAAGTAATATTCACGCTACCATTTAAAATGATCTTCATGCTGAATTCAGGTAAGATCTCATGAGGAATTTGTATGATTTTAAATGCTTGTGCCCTGCATCCCAATTGGCTTACTTATACTATGTACTAAAAGTATGTACTCCTTTTGTGAAGAAAAAGTACATATGTTTGAGTGTGTAGTAAAAGAGTATGCAAGTACTGGGACATAATACACGTCATGTAACAGAAGAGAACGTTGTTGCCTAGTTATGCACACTGTCACCGTAAACAAACTCCTTGTTGCATTTCAGCTTTTCTTCATTCATTATTCCTTATATAATTTATACTATATAATTTATTATTCCCTTTATTTATTTTTCCACATTTCATTTACACCCCTCTAAAATGCATCTGTGAATTCGATGAAGCAAACCGTCACGAAACTCCTCCCTCCTCCCTCCGAGTTGTGGGAAATATTAGCTGAAAAAGTGTCCACGGATCCACACTTCGAAAATCTACCAGAAATAGTAGACCATCTGGGTACTTTTCTGATACTCATTTCAACATACTGTGATTTGGGACATAATAATTCTCATCTCGGGTGCTATTTTGTATGGATAGTATGCTAATTGGGATGCAGGGATGCAGATATGGGCCAGCAGCTTTGAGTAATGTAGCATCTCAGAATACACAACACATCAAACCTTGCGGTAGATGGGCTACAATAGCAGAAGACAACATCTGGTTCCACTTCTGTCAGCCAAGAACAGAAAGCTGAGGCTGCAGTGGGCACAGGCTCACCAAAACTCGACAGTTGAAGGCTGAAAAACAAAGTCTGGTCTAATGATTTTTGGTTTCTGCTGAGGCACACAGATGGTGGGATCAGAATTTGGCACTAACAGCATTAATCCATGGACTCAACCTTCCTTGTGTCAACAGTCCAGGCTGGTGGAGGTGGTGTAATGGTGTGGGGAATGTTTTCTTGACACACTTTGGGCCCGTTAATACCAATCAATCATCACTTGAATGCCACTGCCTAATTGAGTATTGCTGCTGACCATGTGCTGACTAATGGCTACTTCCAGCATGATAATGCACCATGTTACAAAGCAAAAATTGTCTCAAACTGGTTTCATGAACATGACAATGAGTCAAATGTTTTTCAGTGGCCTTCCCAGTCACCTGATCTGAATTCAATAGAACACCTTTGGGATGGTAGAATGGAAGATTCGCAGCATGAAAGTGCACCTGAAAAATCTGCAGGAATTGTGTGATGCAATCATGTCAACATGGACCAGAATCTCAAAGGAATGTTTCCAACTTCTTGTGGAATCCATGCCACGAAGAATTGAGGTTGTTTTGAGAGTAAAGGGAGGCCTTACCCAGAACAGTAATAGTATACTGTTCCGAATAACGTGTTCGCCGAGTATATATTTCTGGTATTTTAGTGGCCCTTAATACTGGTGGTATCATTCCCTCTCATTTCTCTTTAACAATCTAGTGTGTGCGATGTAGCAGTAACATTTTTGCAACATGTAACAAAATCATAAAACATTACAGAGCAAACATTCAGAAGGCCACTAATGAATACAGACAGAATGACAGAGAATTCCCAAGCCTCCTGCACCAAGTGGTCATGCTCACATTTTTCATGTGCATTTTTCACCTTGGCAAGGTTTTCCCTTATAAACACTGTAAAATACGTGTTAAATTGTTCTGACTAGGTCTCCAGTTTATGAGCTATATTTAACAGCTTGTTTCCAAAACATGGTAAACATTATACGTACTGTATATACACTTTGTATTTCAGCAATAGAATAGAATATATAGTGCTCACAGACTTCATAGAAAATTTCATAGAAACATAGAAAACAGAGAACCCTACAAGAGAGTATTACCCTTTCAGAAAGGAGAGAAACGAGTTTCAATTATAACTCTTTTTTTGTAAGCTTAGAAACCTATATAATCCATCTATTTTATTTTGTTCCTAAGGGTGTATTAATTATGTCTGATTGCATTACAACAGCAATTCCAACTGCTTAAAAATGTATCAATTTATCAAATCTGGGAGAGGCCATCTGTAAAATGCTAAATTGACTAGGAATGCATTTGATATTCTAACAACAATAATAATGCTGATTATAATGTGAATAAATGAGCTATATTAATTGAGTGATATTATTTTTAATGACTTCAGTGTAGTTCACACTTCACTTACTTACACACAAAAAGCCAAAGGGGGAATGGGTGCATATTTTTTATGGAGTCACTTCATAAAATATGTTAGTAGCCAAAATCTCCAGTTCATTTATTTTTAAGTAAAAACATCTTGTATTATGTAGTAGCTATTAATTAAAAATACATTTTGATTTCTAAATAAATGTATACACCATCATTAACTTCACCCATAAACCCATAAATGTTAAATGAAATATAATGTATTCATGGTCAATCTGTCCAAACCTTTTAACTGGTAATGTACATGTGTAGAAGTGCAGCATAGTCCAGTACTGTAGTGTTTGTTCAGTACAGAGTAGTGCTGAGGAAAGACAAGGTCATTTCCAGATTAATGGTTTTGAAGGAAGATTCTTCATTCCCTCAGCTGTGCATGTAGTATTGGTTTTTAACTCCCCAGTGTTCAACGCCAAATCATCAGTTAACCTACAGTTACAACTTTGGCAGCTAAAGTAAGTGAACAGCAATCAGAGGACTGATTAAAAGCTAGACTGCTTTTTTTCCACAAAAAAAAAGCAGAGCGGCTGACCTAAAAAAAAAAAAAAGAGGATAAAGTGGTTTTAATCTGACACAGTTATTAATAATAAGGTTCACTGAAGATATTAGAAAGTTTTAAATTGATTTACATGTAAGGTAACCCCGTTCATCACAAAAATTGGAATAAAAATAAATGGAATTGCAGGAACTGCTTTATGAAGAGCCTCTGGCACATCATATTTCAGTAATGATGAATGTGTCATATTAATTACCTCCTACCTAATTACAATCTAGAACTTTTAACACAGTGCGAATTATCCTATAACTTTAATGACATTTAGCTATATATTTTGAGTCTTATTGTTCTCAAAAGACATTTTCTACTGAAGTGAGTGAATTAAACCATACGGTACTGGTCAAGATTTGACAGATAAAATGAGAAACCAGTCTGTCCGTCGGTGTGGTTTGATGAAGATTCTAGGCTTTTATATATATATATATATATATATATATATATATATATATATATATATATATATATATATATATATATATATATATATATTTTTTTTTTTATATATATATATATATATATATATATATATATATATATATATATATATATATATATATATATATATATATATATATATATATATATGAAAATAACTTCTAATATGGTATTTAAGCAAATTTTGTCCCCAAGGATGGCCATCCAAATGCTAATAAAAATAAAAGTAAAAAGATTATATTCATAAAAGTTATACAGTGCATACATTGAAAAGTAATATAATAATAATTATATTAATAATAAGTAAAATATTTTGCATAACCATATTTGTCTCTATTCTCTCATAATGCATTACATCATATTTTGAAATAATGTATGAAATGTAAGAAATAAAGTTTTATGTTTTTGTGACAATTTTCTTAGGAGGAATTTAACTGTAGAGAAAGACTCAGTGTTCCAGCCTTATTCTGTCCTATTCATAATCCATTATCGTGTGTACCCACTGGTATGAATTATACAACATGAACACTGATACCCTTACTTTGGGAGATATAGAAAGATTTCATACATTTCACATGTTTATTTGAATGTACGTAACCTTCACAACATCTATAACATGTGCTCCCATAGCCATCAGATTTAAAAAATATATATATATTATTGGTATCATTTTACTAATTCAACCACTCAATACCAAATATATCAAATTAAAAACATGATACAATAGCCTACATCCCACACAAACACTATGATTTTCTACTGATTTAATATCTCATGGCCACATTAAATTGTGGGCACAATTAATTACACAAATTGAAAAATAAAATATAATTCACGGCCAGTTACCTGCTGTAACTCTCAACAGCAGATACTGCTTTTTTCACCCCTGCCTAAGCACCATGATTTCTGCCAGTGTACCTCTGTTCCATCATACAAAAATAATACAGTGTGCTGGATCAAGTGCTAATTTATAATGCTGAATAATTAGAGTGGAAGCTAAACTGTTAAATTAAACGAATTTTGCACTGATTAATGTGATAATTACAACTCTGCCTATGTACATGCAGCAATATATCAGCAATATACTAGACTCCTGTTTATTTCAGTGCTTGTCATCTCATTTGTATATCATCATATAAGTCCTTCTATTTATTTTTTTATTTAGAATTGTCTTTTGCATTTATAATCCATCTCACTGAAGTTCACAACAAAGAAATAAAATGCAAGCTGCTTCTTCAGTCCAAATTGTCTATGCCACCTACCCACCCAGAATCTTTCAAGTGCTTATATTTAAAAGTGTTGATATAGATGCTATTAAACTCTATCTTAGATGCTTTGAATGAATGAATTTTAAAATGAATCTGGCAGCCTCATAAGCAGAGCTAAACACAGTTACTTTTAATAATCTGAATAAGCCATTAAACACCTGCATAAGACAACTCTGAATATGGAGAATCCATCTAAATATTGATATAGCTTTTGAATCTAAGTTGCCAATTTAAGTTACCAATTCTGAATACGGCCCATTGTGAATTAAATAATGGAAACTGTACTGCCTATTGTGTAATGCTGCGGTGTTATTTCGTACAGGGATGCCAGTGTAAACATGTTATTTCTGGTATGTAGGTTGGGTTTAAAGAGGCCCAGTGTTGATGGAAGGCAGATCAGTAGGTTGCCTAATGTTGTGCAGGAGGATCAGGAGAATGCAGGAGTATCCTCCTGGAGAATGTTAAATAAATAAGGACAAGCCATAAAATTTATATGGTTATGATCGTAAGGTTGTGATTTCCAATCCCATGTTGGGGCTTTAAGTTATTATCTAACCCAGTGGATTACCTTGTCCGTTATTGGAAAGAGACCAACATGGACCACCACTGAACAGATATTATTTGGATTGTGTAACATTCTCAGCACAGCAGCATCATTACCATGATATTTGAGTGATGAGTGTATCAGCTGCAGCAATGTCACGGCTATGTTGAAATACAGTCTGTCCACCAAAAATATCCAGCCAACAGTAGCCAGTGGTCATAAACTGACAGTAATGAAGGGATATGGAATGACGTACACAAATTATGCATGGGAAAGATGAGCTATAGTCTCTAACGGTGTGCCTATAAAGTGGGATTACAAAGTAAGTAGCCAATAAGAATGTCTTAATTAGCTCCCCCTTGTGGGAGAATCTGTCAACAACGTTATGATGGACAGTTTGAAGAATGTCCTTCACTTATGAAAGCCTGCACTTTATGTTGATACACAGACTGATTAAACATTGGAGGGTGTTCATCTTAAATCTCTCTGAAGAAATCCTCAAGCACAGGTACATTTACATTTATGGCATTTGGCAGACGCCCTTATCCAGAACGAATTACATTTATCTCATTTATATAACTGAACAGCTGAGGGTTAAAGACCTTGCTCAAGGGCTCAGCAGTGGCAGCTTGGTGGTGCTGGGATTTGAACTCACAACCTTCCATAGTCCAACATCTTAACCACTGAGCTACTGCTTCCCCAGGTATAATAGTTTAATAGACCACAAATACATGCCCTGTAGTCTAGTGTTACAACAAGAAGATAGAGATCTGGACACATTTGTAGGTTAATAAGTGTCCAGACTAATCGTTAGCATCCAAATGAAGAAGTCATTGCTTAATGCTTAATGTTGGAGTCCAAATGTGCAAATGCTGTATCACTGATACAACAATATAACATATAATAACTATTATATGGTTCCTATATGTGACGCATTTCAGTGGAGCTGTATTTTGAAATTTGTTCGTACTTTGTCTTATTACAAAACAACCCATCAACAGTGGATTACAATATGTGTGACACAGTTAACAGGTTGCTTTTGGTGCCTTCTTGCGCACATGAATTTAATGACAAGTAAAATATTCAATATTAAAACAGCTTCCTTATCACTTCATTGAACGGGAAGCTCAGCACCACCCACACTCTGACCCATGTTGACTTCCGATTCTCTTTGCTGACATTGATAAGGGCCTCTACATTTCGGCTCTGCTGTGTCACTGTGTAAAATTAATGGTTTGTTTGATAACCACTAATCAACTGGATAGCCTAATTACCACTTTAGAGCCTCAAGCCAAATATTTGCGCTGCACATGGAAACCAAAAACCCCTAAAAGACCTCAATAATTATTTAGACTAAAGTTACAGAGTCTTTTTAGATATATTAAATTATAATTAATTTGTCTTTATATTCCTTGGTTGTTATACAGTAATGCGGAGCAATCACCGAATCTAATGTTTCTGAATTTTTATGGTGATGAACTTCTAGTTCGTTGTGCAGAAATAGGGTGTGTTAGAACAACTGCTATTTTATAATAAGGATGATGGAAGTCATATTGTTAAATTATTGACAAATTTGCAACAATTGTGATTAATGTGATAATTACAAAGTTCAATATATTGAACTTTATATATATGACAATATATTGTCAATATACTGTACTTGACTCCAATACGATGTTTATTTGAATGGTTGCCGTCTTCTCATTCTCATGTACCATTGTGGACATAGTCTTTTTTTTCTCCCATTTTCTCCCAATTTGGCAATTCCAGCCCAATAGCTAGCTCTCTCCCTTCATATAACAGCTACCATGCTCAGGGAGTATAAGGGCTAGTACGTGTTTCCTCCAAGACATGAGAAGCCAGCCACCAGATTTTTCAAACTTCTGCTCATGCTACATCACAGTGCTGAGCACACTTGGAGGAAAGTGCTAACTTTCCTCTTCTGCATACGCAAGCTCATAGACACCCACTATTGGTTAGCTCTCTGATTAATAGGCGAGAGAATAACACCATCCCTCACACCCAGAAAGCAGAGCCAGTTTTGGCAGATGGAGATCTTCAGGGTTCAAACCCATGATCTCCTGACAATAGGACAAATGCGTTTCTTTTGTACCACTTGAGAGAGTGTACAAGTCTTTTAAATTTGTTTAAATTGTCTCTTACTTCTTGTTGCATTGTATATAGGGGGGAAATGTTTCTTCAGTCTGTATTTTCTATCCCCCAATTTTCTGGGGGGCTTAAACCCCAATTCAGACAGGTCTTTCACTCAACACACTGAATAAGGTAAATGTTGGACATACTGATATATTGACAGTGTTATGTACATTTATCATTGCTTCCTGATTGTGATTGTGATTGTGGGTCGATCTAATGACAATATTTTCTGTATCAGCAGGTGAAAAAGGAACGACAAAATGCAGATAAAGAAAAGCAGGAAAATTCTCAGCAGTGGAAAATAAATGTAGAAAGGTTTAAACATCAGAGCAGCAAGAATATCCCAGGAAATGGATTAGAAAGACAACAGCTCTTGGCCAATTTATACAGATCTGATAGTATGGCCAGTGATGTGCAATTTTTGTCTATTTCTCCTCCATTCATTCATTTCCCTTTTGGTTTTCCTGATACATTGACACTAGGTTGCATAGGTCAGCACAGTCTTCTCTATCCCAAGCCACAGATTCCTATTCCTCCTGGTGGGTCCTCAGATGTTCCCAAGCCCACTTTAAGATATAATCTCTTCAGCAGGTCCTGGGTCTGCCCCAGGTTCAGCATCAAGTGGGACACACCTGATACAGCTCTAGCGGAAACCAACCAGAGGGTATTCTTGTAAGGTCCCCTACCCAACTGGCTCCTTTCAATTCAGAAAAGGTGAGTGGTATTGTTTCCTTCCCTGGGCCAAAATTGTGCAAAACTCACTAATCCAGTACACCTCTTTGCTAAGATTTGTTTGTGCTGTTTGTCTATCTTACTAAGCATTTTGTTTGTTTGCCTTTTGATATTTGTATGATCTTTGACTTGTCTTATTCCAGTTTGGCCCTCATGTTTTGCCATTTTGCTCAGTTTCCTTGTTGTTTATCTAGTGGTTTTAACCTTCTGCCACTATTATAAATTATATTTACATAAATTATAAACCACCAAAAACTATTGATATAATCAGAGGAATAGAAGATAAATTTAAAATGTGGACACTTGAATGACCAGCACAGTAGGCTCCTCTGCCAAAATGTACACTACAGTTATTAGTGGCTATCCATTAGAGTCATTAGGAGCATATGGCTCTAGAGGTATTTTGAATACAAGCTTCAACAGGTCAGAGCTGTTTTGATGGCACAAGGAGGACATATATTAGGCAGGTGGTTTTAATGTTATGGCTATTGTTCATTTTATATATACAGATGCATGTTTTTTTCCATATTCTAATTTTTTGAGATGCAAAAATTATTTGATCCCTTGCTGATTTTGTACGTTTGCCCACTGACAAAGAAATGATCAGTCTATAATTTTAATGGTAGGTGTATTTTAACAGTGAGAGACAGAATAACAACAAAAAAATCCAGAAAAAACGCATTTCATAAAAGTTATAAATTGATTTGCATTTTAATGAGTGAAATAAGTATTTGATCCCCTATCAGTCAGCAAGCTTTCTGGCTCCCAGGTATCTATTACACAGGTAACGAGCTGAGATTAGGAGCACTCTCTTAAAGGGAGTGCTCCTAATCTCAGCTCATTACCTGTATAAAAGACACCTGTCCACAGAAGCAATCAATCAATCAGATTCCAAACTCTCCACCATGGCCAAGACCAAAGAGCTGTCCAAGGATGTCAGGGACAAGATTGTAGACCTATATAAGGCTGAAAATGGGCTACAAGACCATCGCCAAGCAGCTTGGTAAGAAGGTGACAACAGTTGGTGCGATTATTCGCAAATGGAAGAAACACAAAATAACTGTCAGTCTCCCTCGGTCTGGGGCTCCATGCAAGATCTCACCTCGTGGAGTTTCAGTGATCATGAGAATGGTGAGGACTCAGCCCAGAACTACACGGGAGGATCTTGTTAATGGTCTCAAGGCAGCTGGGACCATAGTCACCAAGAAAACAATTGGTAACACACTACACCATGAAGGACTTAAATCCTGCAGTGCCTGCAAGGTCCCCCTGCTCAAGAAAGCACATGTACAGGCCCGTCTGACATTTGCCAATGAACATCTGAATGATTCAGAAGAGAACTGGGTGAAAGTGTTGTGGTCAGATGAGACCAAAATCGAGCTCTTTGGCATCAACTCAACTCGCCATGTTTGGAGGAGGAGGAATGCTGCCTATGACCCCAAGAACACCATCCCCACCGTCAAACATGGAGGTGGAAACATTATGCTTTGGGGGTGTTTTTCTGCTAAGGGGACAGGACAACTGCACCGCATCAAAGGGACGATGGACGGGGCCATGTACCGTCAAATCTTGGGTGAGAACCTTCTTCCCTCAGCCAGGGCATTGAAAATGGGTCGTGGATGGGTATTCCAGCATGACAATGACCCAAAACACACAGCCAAGGCAACAAAGGAGTGGCTCAAGAAGAAGCACATTAAGGTCCTGGAGTGGCCTAGCCAGTCTCCAGACCTTAATCCCATAGAAAATCTGTGGAGGGAGTTGAAGGTTCGAGCTGCCAAACGTCAGCCTCGAGACCTTAATGACTTGGAGAGGATCTGCAAAGAGGAGTGGGACAAAATCCCTCCTGAGATGTGTGCAAACCTGGTGGCCAACTACAAGAAACGTCTGACCTCTGAGATTGCCAACAAGGGTTTTGCCACCAAGTACTAAGTCGAAGGGGTCAAATACTTATTTCCCTCATTAAAATGCAAATTTTTATGGATTTTTTTTGTTGTTATTCTGTCTCTCACTGTTAAAATACACCATTAAAATTATAGACTGATCATTTCTTTGTCAGTGGGCAAACGTACAAAATCAGCAGGAGATCAAATAATGTATATATATATATATATATATATATATATATATATATATATATATATATATATATATATATATATATATAAAATAATCAGGCTTCAGTGGTGTACTTTTGCATCACATAGCTTCATCTATCAATTCAGGGTCCTATAGATGCTTCTCTTTTGTCAACAGTAGCACTCGGCTGCTGCAACATTCAGTGTATTTCAAGCTATTGATCAATATTTCATGCATCCTGGGAAGAGAAATATAAATCTGTACCCAGGAATATAGTATCCAACAGCCTGGGGGCAAATGTTCAGTGCAGTGCACAGTATGACTTGCCTAATGAATCCTTGGAAAAGGCTGGTATTACTTGTAAAGTGTAATTGTATCAGTGGTTACAATTAGAGCTGCTGTATTAACCAAGCATTTTATCACAAATTGTTCCAGAAAAGTGCTCACATGAGCATTTTTATATAAATGTATGTAATGTTAAATGTATAAGATCGCAATATATTAAATTTTTTACATGCCCATATTCAGGTAGTACTGGTTCAGATGGTTTAAACAGCAGCAGATAATAAATCAAGCAGCAACACCAAGTTAAAACATGCATTATGTACTTTAATTACAGTACATGTTTTTCTGTGTGTGTAGTTTGAGCATGTACTGGGTACCAGAAATCAATTTTAATTCTCCTCACAGACATGGACATATATATATATATATATATATATATATATATATATATATATATATATATATATATATATATATATATATATATATATATATATAGTTTTAGGCACTCTATTTTTTTTAGTACAAACTTTGTTATAGATTTTTTTATTTTATGACTTCTACATTATCAAGTGAGTACAAAAAACATTTTAGATTCCTAAACATTAGTTTTCTAGCACAAAATAAAATGTTACAGAAAAATGTTTGTATGTCATTAAAGACATATTACATATGAGACCACTTTTAAGACAAAAAGCATAATGAAGGCTGCTGGGTTTTGCTGCAATAAGTAAGAAGCAAGTGCGACAGTCAAAGTTTCCAGAAGAACTGTGGCTGGTTCTGCAAGATGCTCAATAAAACTAACAAGCTAATTTCCTCATAAAACTGCACAAATTGTACCGGAGACTAGTATTTTTATTTTTATTTTTACAGCTTTTATTCCTTTCTAAAGAAACAGACACTACACTCATCTCATACACTACACTGGAAGGCACACCACTAACATTTGACCCCTTAAATACATTCATTCATTCACATAATAATTATGAATTATTTATTAACTAAATCAAGAATAAAGAATGTAAGATCTACAGTAGATCCTGGTAGTAATGTATTTCATAGCTAACAACACTCTTTAATTATAAAAGAGAGTCTCTTAGAATTACATTTCCATACAGAGTAGTGCATATTACAATGTGCATATCTGATGTGGGCTAGTCCCAGGAGAGAAAATAGGAGTACTTCATTTGCATGTGGTTATCGAGGAAATAAAGAGCTGTGTTAAGATGTGAGATGTTGATTACAGATCTCTTTATGTTTCTCAGGCTATAGGATCTCTCCTTCAACACATTTGTGGTTTATCGTGAATGAACACTGTGTTGGTGCAATTCCCTTATGTATTGTGCACAGTTAATCACATACTGAGGGGGCATGAGCTTGTGAGTTGGCATAAGTAACATCTTGGGCGAGACCCATTTACACAGTACCATACATATAAAGTACACTGCTCTCACTCACATACACACATTGGGTATAGAAAAGAATCACCCCCCTTTAAAATCTCCTGACTTGTGCCTGTCCACAACTTTATCCCAGAGAATGCTTGACAGTGCCTTGCCATCCATAGTTGATTGTTTGCTTCAGTTGCACTACAAAATGCTCCAGGAAAGCTCACCACAGCTGATCACAGTTGAAAGTCAAATGGCTTTGTGTGTCATTGAGAAGGTGATTAGCTATACCTTATTGAGTTTACAAGTCATTTTAGGAGGGGGTGATCCTTTCTCCAACTCAGTGATTCTGTTTTTGTATTTATTTATTTATTTTTCTGACATGTTGGTGTTATATCTTTCACTTGGATGTTATAAGTTGCACTGAGTAAATACAGCTGGATAAAACAAAAACTGTGTCCATCTTCATTTCAGGCTGAAAAGCAACAAAATGTGATTATTTTAAAGGGGTTGATTATTTTCTATACCCACTGTGTGTGTGTGTGTGTGTGTGTGTGTGTGTGTGTGTGTATATATATATATATATATATATATATATATATATATATATACTGTATATAGCGGTTTAGACATTAATGGCTGTGTGTTGAGTTATTTTGAGGGGACAGCAAATTTACACTGTTATACAAGCTGTACACTCACTACTTTACGTTGTAGCAAAGTGTCATTTCGTCAGTGTTGTCCCATGAAAAGATATAATAAAATATTTACAAAAATGTGAGGGGTGTACTCACTTTTGTGAGATACTGTAAATACATGCAAATGAATTGTCATTCTTGAAAAACTATCATCTATCATTAATAAAACTATCTATCATTTCCATTCAGTTTCCATTCGTTTTATTTGTATAGCGCTTTTAACAATGCACATTGTCACAAAGCAGCTTTACAGAAATATATCAATTTTGGATCTAAATTTTAAATTGATAAATTTATCCCTAATGAGCAAGCCAGAGGCAACATACCTATATACATATATACCTATAACCTTATATTATTTTTCACTGGTTCTAATTACCCGAGAATAATCTGTAGTTGTTTTTAACCATATGTTGTTTCCCTGTAATGTTGCACACATGTAAAATCCCTTTGTCATCCATTACTACGGGAAAAACCAAAGAATTTCCAGTACAACAGAAACAGATGGTTATTGACCTGCACAAATCAAGTAAGTTAAAAATACTAAGCGCAATCAGTGCCACATAAAAGTTTCACATGGCTGTTTACCAGAATTTGGACCTAGTGAGCTCAAAATATGTCTTCTTTTCCTTTCGGCTGTTTCCTTCAGGGGTCGCCACAGCGAATCATCTGCCTCCATCTAGCCCTATCCCCTGCATCCTCTTCTCTCAGACCGACTACCTTCATGTCCTCCTTCACTACATCCATAAACCTCCTCTTTGGTCTTCCTCTCGGCCTCCTGCCTGGCAGCTCTAACCTCAGCATCCTTTTACCGATATATTCACTCTCCCTCCTCTGAACATGTCCGAACCATCTCAACCTGGCCTCTCTAACTTTGTCTCCAAAACATCTCACATGTGCTGTCCCTCTAATGTACTCATTCCTGATCCTATCCATCCTCGTCACTCCCAAAGAGAACCTCAACATCTTTAGCTCTGCTACCTCTAACTCTTCCTCCTGTCTTTTCCTCAGTGCAACTGTCTCCAAACCATACAACATCGCTGGTCTCACTACTGTCCTGTACACCTTTCCTTTCATTCTTGCTGGTACTCTTTTATCACACAACAGACCTGACACTTTTCTCCACCCATTCCAACCTGCCTGCACACGCTTCTTCACCTCTTTTCCACACTCCCCGTTGCTCTGGACTGTTGACCCTAAGTACTTAAAATCCAGCACCTTCTTTACCTCTTCTCCCTGTAACCTCACTGTTCCACTTGGATCCCTCTCATTCACACACATGTATTCTGTCTTGCTGCGACTAACCTTCATTCCTCTTCTCTCCAGAGCAAACCTCCACCTCTCTAGACTTTCCTCCACCTGCTCCCTGCTCTCACTACAGATCACAATGTCATCCGCAAACATCATAGTCCATGGAGATTCCTGTCTGACCTCATCTGTCAGCCTGTCCATCACCACCGCAAACAAGAAGGGGCTCAGAGCCGATCCTTGATACAGTCCCAACTTCACCGTGAACTCCTCTGTCACACCTACTGCACACCTTACCATTGTCCTACTGCTCTCATACATATCCTGCATCACTCTAACATACTTTTCTGCCACTCCAGACCTCCTCATACAATACCACAGCTCCTCTCTTGGCACCCTGTCAAACGCTTTCTCTAAATCTACAAAGACACAATGCAGCTCTTTCTGACCCTCTCTGTACTTCTCCATCAACATTCTCAAAGCAAATATTGCATCTGTAGTGTTCTTTCTTGGCGTGAAACCATACTGCTGCTCACAAATGCTCACTTCTCCCCTTAGCCTTGCTTCCACTACTCTTTCCCACAGCTTCATTGTATGGCTCATCAGCTTAATACCGCTGTAGTTTCCACAACTCTGCACATCTCCCTTGTTCTTAAAAATCGGCACCAAAACACTTCTCCTCCATTCCTCAGGCATCCTCTCACTCTCTAAGACCTCGTTGAACAACCTAGTTAAAAACTCTACTGCCATCTCTCCTAGACACTTCAATACCTACACTGGTATGTCATCAGGACCAACTGCCTTTCCTCTCTTCATCCTCTTCAAAGCTCTCCTAACTTCACCCTTGCTAATCCTTTCTACTTCCTGCTCAACAATATTTGCCTCTACTACTCTTCTCTCTCTGTCATTTTCCTTATTCATCAGTTCCTCAAAGTACTCCTTCCATCTTTCCCTCACCCTCCTGTCACCTGTCAACACATTTCCAACTCTATCTTTAATCACTCTAACCTGCTGCACATCCTTACCATCTCTATCCCTCTGCCTCGCCAACTGATACAAATCCCTCTCACCTTCCTTACTATCTAACCTTGCATACATGTCCTCATAAGCTTTCTGTTTGGCCTTTGCCACCTTTATTTTAATCTCACGCTGCATCTCCCTATATTCCTGTCTACTTTCCTCCGTCCTCTCACTGTCCCACTTCTTCCTAGCTAACCTCTTCCTCTGGATACTCTCCTGAACTTCCTCATTCCACCATGAAGTCTCCTTGTCTTCTTTCCTCCTTCCAGATGACACACCTAGAACCTTCCTACCTGTCTCCCTGATCACTTTGGCTGTAGTAGTCCAGTCATCTGGAAGCACCTCCTGACCACCTAAAGCCTGTCTCAACTCCTCCCTGAAAACCACACAGCACTCTTCCTTTTCCAACTTCCACCACTTTGTCTTCTGCTCTGCCTTTGCTCTCTTCATCTTCCTCACCACCAGAGTCATCTTACACACCACCAACCTATGCTGTCTAGCTACACTCTCTCCTACCACTACTTTGCAATCGCTAATCTCCATCAGATTACAGTGTCTACATAAGATATAGTGCACCTGTGTGCTCCTGCCACCACTCTTATATGTCACCCTGTGTTCCTGCCTCTTCTGAAAGTACGTGTTCACCACAGCCATCTCCATACTTTTAGCAAAGTCTACCAACCTCTGTCCTTCTGGATTCCTTACCTGAAGACCAAACCTGCCCATCACTTCCTCATCCCCACTATTCCCTTCACCAACATGTCCATTAAAGTCTGCCCCTATCACCACTCTCTCACATCTGGGAACACTCTGCATCACTTCCTCAAGCTCGTTCCAGAATCTGTCTTTCTCCTCTTGCTCACAACCTACGACTCATCAACCTATCTGACACTCTCTTTACGTCCAGAACATTCTTCACAAACTCCTCCTTCAGGATCACTCCTACTCCATTTCTCTTCCTGTCCACACCATGATAAAACAGTTTAAACCCTGTTCCAATGCTTCTAGCCTTGCTCCCTTTCCACCTGGTCTCCTGGACACACAGAATGTCGACCTTCCTCCTCTGCATCATATCTACCAGCTCTCTGCCTTTACCTGTCATCGTACCAACATTCAAAGTCCCTACTTTCAGTCCTAAACCCCTGCCTTTCCTCTTCTCTCTCTGCCTGCGGACACGCCTTCCTCCTCTAACACACCTTCCTCCTCTCCTTCTTCGACCAACAGTAGCCCAATTTCCACCAGTGCCCTGTAGGTCAACGGCACCGATGGCGGTCGTTGTTAACCCGGGCCCCGACCAATCCGGGATGGAAGTCATGTTAGTGATTCGCATATTCAATTTGGCAAAAGTTTTACGTTGGATGCCCTTCCTGACACAACCCTCTCTATTTATCCGGGCTTGGGACTGGCACAAAAAGTACACTGGCTTGTGACCTCCTGTGGCTAGATTAGTGAGCTCGAAATATGTGGTATGCTTTTAATTTATTAATCCACACTAGCCACACTAAATGCACTGTTGTACATTCTTCTTCTAATCAAGATCCCTAGAAAGAATTGCTATGGATCTCAGGAGAGGGGCATTGTTTCATATTAATCCAAATTGAACTATGTGGCAACTATTTGGTATCCCAAAGCAGTGCCTCTGCGGACAATCTGCGTGAAGAGCATGGCCAAGGCACTGTTTTGCATAATCTCTTTGCTGGAATCTCTTTATAAACTGCTGTGAATTAAAGTGATCTGAACCATTTTCTACCTCCCCAAACAGTGATAAATTTACTAATTTAAAATTTATATCAGGAATTTATATGTTTCTGTAAAGCTGCTTTGTGACAATGTCAATTGTTAAAAGCTCTATACAAATTGAACTGAATTGAATTGAAAAATAGGATTTGAAAGTTACACTAGAAGGCTAAATTTTGTGCATGAACTTTGTTGGCTTGACAGAGGCCGCTAAACACACTAAAAATTAAACGGTATTACAATGGTTTGTGTCATTAATTTTAAAATGTTAAAACGGTTTATAGTAAATGTGCAATGGTTAAAAGGCTGAAAGTTTATAATATGTAAAGGTTTAAGTGTAAAAAAGCTAAAAGCTGCTATCATATTCCAGTTGGTTGCTAGGGTGTTGCTACCTGGCTGCTTAGAAGAGTTAAGCATATAAAGCTTTACATGTTAAGGCTAGGTAAAAGTGTCAAAATTTACCCAGCTGGTTGCTGGGTGGCTATTATGGGGTCCCAGGTGGTTGTTATGGTGTTTCTAGGAGGTTTCATATGATTCCAGTCAGTTGCTAGGTTACAGGGGAATGGTGGCTCAATGATTAAGGGTCTGGGTTACTGATAAGAAGGGCAGGGATTCAAGCCGCAGCACCGCCAAGCTGCCACTGTTGGGCCCTTGAGCAAGGCTCAAGGCAAGATGTTTTTTTTTATCTTTTACCTGGTACTCAGTAACTGTGATAGTCCCCTTGGTGTGCACAATAAGAAGACAACATTAACAGCAGAAAGGTACACACTTCCACTGCTACGTCCACAGTATGTTAGTACCCCAATGGTATCATTACTATTTAAACATATTATTAACTCTCAAATCCCTAAATCTTATATCCAGGATCTTTGAAAGACATAACACAGCATGGCCAAATTTTGTTTTTGTTTCTCTGTGAAGTTTTTCAGATGTCACCTACATTTAAAATAGGTGACAGATCTTTCATGACTGTTCTTCCTTCTTCCATTTTAAGAGTCTTTTTTGTTTTATAGTGACCTTGATATTGGGGGGCACGATTCCCACCTCCACCCTGTGTATGTTCTCCCTGTGCTTCGGGGTTTCCTCCAGTTACTCCAGTTTCCTGCCCCAGTCCAAAGACATACATTGTAGGCTGATTGGCATTCTCTAAAAAAACAGTGTGTGTGTGTGTGTGTGTGTGTGTGTGTGTGTGTGTGTGTGTGTGTGTGTGTGTGTGTGTATATGTGTTTGTGTGTGTTTGTGTGTGGTTGTGCCCTGCGATGGGTTGGCCCCTAGTCCAGGTTGTGTCCCAAGCTCCCTGGGATGGGCTCCAGGCTCCCTGTGACCCTGTGTAGGATAGGCAGTACAGAAAATGGATGGATGGATGGACCTTGATATTGGTGAAGATGACAACGATGATTCTTCTTCTTATTATTATTATTATTGTTATTATTCAGTAACAGGAAGGATTTGGTATTGTATTAAGTGGATATTTATGATATCCATGATATTCTAGTACTTTACAAGTAATCTACTTCAGCAGATTCAGCTATAGTTTTGCTAAAACACTTCTTCAAATGTAATAACTTCGAAACTCATACTACCTTCGAGCTCTGCTCTCCCTCGGCTGCAGTAAATATAATCCCCCTGGAAGTGTTGCTGTGATTTATTGCTCTGTCCGCAGCTACTGATTAGATGAAGCCCAGGCTAAAACTTCACCATCTCAACTATGAATACAAAGTAAACTGTGTTTGCTGCTGTGTCTGATCTAAGCATTACTTACATCATGGCATTACAGTATTACTTATGATGTTTCAAATCCAGAATAGATAAATAGAAGTGTTTTATATTCAGTGTGTGGAATGGCTATACAGTGTTGTTCACTCTCTACCATTTTCTGTCAGAAGATCTTTGAGTAGAAGTGTGTCACAGGCCAGACCAGATGGAGCCAACAAAAAATAAAGATGTTTATGTTGAAATAAATCACGGATTCTCTTGCATGCCTTCCTTTAATCTGCTCCCAGCAGCTAGGAGAGGTATGAAAATTATGCTTAACAAATGCAACATGCCAAGAACTATAGCCTAGTTTAAATAGAAACTTAACAGACTGTAAGTCATCACTGGACATATCATATGTGGCTTTCATAATGATATATGTTGTTTGGTGCATTAAGGCAAGAGGGAGGATTTCTATTAAATGCTCATTTTCTTAGTGTACTTATAAGGCACAGCATCCTTATATTATAGTAAACAATTGGGTTTCTAATGGCTGGTAGTTAAAACCTAGCCATTTTTGGTAAATTCAGAAGAGTGATGAGGTAATACCAGTTTAATGATGTGTTCACATCAAGTGTGCTTTTAATTCCAATGAAATGTTGATGTAGCACCCAGTAATTAAATAAAGTGGTTTCAGCAACCACATTTCTTGTCACAGTATGAGCACTATGATTGACAGTGCTTAAAACCTCTCTTGCAAAACTTGAGTGGACAGCACACTCATATATAATATCTATAACATATTCCTCAAAATCATTAATTAAATCTTAACTTGATTATAATTTTTTACACTTACTCCATTTTCAGCACTTTGAAAAACCAATAATGTGTAACGTTAGATGTGGTGTATTCGTTATGATACAGCACACAGTTGTTGTTGTAATTGAGAAATAAATAATTCCCTGGCAGTTTTCATATCCAATTTACATCCTCTGCCATTTCTATTAAAATAATCTTTTAGATGTTTTTTTTCTTCCTTTGTGCATAACTGATTGCTAGAAGTTACAGCTCTCAGGCAGAAAACATCATGGCTTTAAATAAAACACAATATACCTCTTTTTTGTTTCTGATGTTTCTGAAACTCAACTACACAATCCCAAAGGTAAATCTTTAACCTTGGGGTTGATTTAAAAAACACCGCAATGTCAAAGTGTGCACTATTTTCAGTGAGATTCTCTGAAGGGAATAAACACTACACTACACTAAAACCCTGTTAGCCATGAGAATCTCAAGGCTTTTCACAAGGCCACAGAAGACACCTCTCATAGACTCTCAGGATTAACTGAACTATTTTCACACAAGGCATGTGTTTCAACTTCACATATTCCACTGAGAGTGTTTTCTCTTTGAACAGTGAAATGGCAGAATAGGTTGAGGAAAACATGCTGGCATAGATGCACCATTAATCAATCTTTCAATTTCATAACCCTTCACAATTTTCAGAAGCTTTACCATTGCCTTGTTTAGAGGTTGCAAAGTCTTTCACAGATATAAAGAAATTTGGTAAAGTGAAGATATTCTCAAAAATAGTGAAGTTTGTGAATATGTAAAACAGTAAACACTGTTTTACACACAAAAAACGACCCTTTTTGTGACATAAGGATTGATGGAATAACCTGCATCAATTCTTTTAGGGTCACTATCATGTAGTTTCATAAGGAAATCAGCTGGTATGTTGGTCCCATGTTAATCTGCCACATATTTTCTGCTGATTTTGGTTCTTAACTTCTGTCTCTGTCAGAACAGCCTTCATATTTTTGTCTGAAAATGTATTCTCCCAAGTGGTACAAACCCCCCCCAAACATTTGTCCTGTTGTCTGGTGAGTTTAATTTCAATGATGCCACAGCCTGGCTGGGACCCTAGAGAGCAAAACTGGCTCTCTGGATGGGAGGCATACTGTCTCTCCCCTGACACTAGCCAATCGTGACTGACTGTGAGGTCATGTGTGTAGAAAAGGGTAGATAGTGCTTTCCTCAGAGTGTTATGCTGCCCTGTGACACAGCATGAGCAGCAGTTGGCTGAATGACTTGGAGGAAGCATGTGTTAGCCTTCACTGTCCCCAGTTATTATCTGTTGTATGATAGGAAAGAGCTGGCTGGTGGGTTGGAATTGGCAGGTGGAGAGAAAAATGGGTGGAAACAAATTTTAATGAAACAAACAAAAAAATGTTACTTTATTATTATTATTATTATTATTATTATTATTATTATTATTATTATTATTATTATTATTATTATTAATTATTTATTTATTTATTTATTTTATTTTATTTTATTTTATTTCTTTATTTCTTTCTTTATTTATTTATAGGCAGTTAATGTTGCCACCTTGGAACTTCAGGGTTCTGGGTTTGATCCTGATCTCAAGTTACTCTCTGTGTCAAGCTTTTTTGTTTTGGGTTTGGGGGGAAAAGAGGATTATCAAACAACTGGCAATTCATAAATTCTCCAGAATGGCCAACAAAATCTGACTCTTTACAGTTCCAACAATAACAACCATTTTTTATTTTTTATTTTATTTTATTTCATTTTAGAAATATATACTGCATTATGCTTTTGCGTCATTATCTGACAAGTAGATTAAGCCTGGTCATAGACTGAAGTCCAAGATTATGTTAGTTTTAAATAAAAATCCATGTCTGGGAAAGAAACCAGCATTTTTAAAGTTTCCAGATAAACATTGCCTATTTAAAAAAAAATGGATATGTCTAACAGAATCTAAGCAAACCCCATCTGTGCATATATAATCATGGCATGCACGTTTTTTCCCTAATGGATAGTGGCAGGAGAAAAAACATCCTGTCTTTTCTTCCCAACATTATAATGAGAAGTGAAAGGTTAAAAGGGAACATATCTGAAAATGTGACTGCAGAGTAAAAGGTCTAAAGCACCTTTCTTCATAACACTCATAAAATATTCATGACAGAATGAGAGCTCAAGCAGCTTTGCCCTCCCCACACACCTCCTGTACAACACTTCAAATTACTGTACTGTGTCTAAATAAGGAATCACCTGTATTCAAAAATCACACTTTCCTTTATCTACGATATTACATTTGCCACATATTACAGTGAGGGAAAAAGATATTTGATCCCCTGCTGATTTTGTACATTTGCCCACTGACAAAGAAATGATCAGTCTATAATTTTAATGGTAGGTGTATTTTAACAGTGAGAGACAGAATAACAACAAAAAAATCCAGAAAAATTGTTTTGCATTTTAATGAGTGAAATAAGTATTTGATCCCCTATCAATCAGCAAGATTTCTGGCTCCCAGGTGTCTTTTACACAGGTAACGAGCTGAGATTAGGAGCACACTCTTAAAGGGAGTGCTCCTAATCTCAGCTTGTTACCTGTATAAAGGACACCTGTCCACAGAAGCAATCAATAGACCTACACAAGGCTGGAATGGGCTACAAGACCATCGCCAAGCAGCTTGGTGAGAAGGTGACAACAGTTGGTGCGATCATTCGCAAATAGAAGAAACACAAAATAACTGTCAGTCTCCCTCGGTCTGGGGCTCCATGCAAGATCTCACCTCGTGGAGTTTCAATGATCATGAGAACGGTGAGGACTCAGCCCAGAACTACACGGGAGGATCTTGTTAATGATCTCAAGGCAGCTGGGACCATAGTCACCAAGAAAACAATTGGTAACACACTACACTGTGAAGGACTGAAATCCTGCAGCGCCCGCAAGGTCCCCCTGCTCAAGAAAGCACATGTACAGGCCCGTCTGAAGTTTGCCTGAATGATTCAGAGGAGAACTGGGTGAAAGTGTTGTGGTCAGATGAGACCAAAATCATCAAACCCCACCATCAAACATGGAGGTGGAAGCATTATGCTTTGGGGGTGTTTTTCTGCTAAGGGAACAGTACAACTGCACCGCATCAAAGGGACGATGGTAAATATACCATATTTACCCTTGGTAAATATGAGCAAAGGGCACATATTGGCACCCTTGGTAAATATGAGCAAAGAAGGCTGCGAAAACGTGTCTTTATTGTTTAACCTTTTGATCTTTTGTTCAAAAAATTCACAAAAATACTCTGCTGTCATGGATATCAAACAATTGCAAACAAAACACAGGGTTATCAAAAAAAAATTATTTGTTAAATATATGTGTGCAACAATTATTGGCACGCTTTTAGTCAATACTTTGTGCTACCTCCCTTTGCCAAGATAACAGCTCTGAGTCTTCTCCTATAATGCTTGATGAAGTTGGAGAATGCATGGCAAGGGATCTGAGACCATTCCTCCATACAGAATCTCTCCAGATCCTTCGAATTTTGAGGTCCACACTGGTGGACTCTCCTCTTCAGTTCAACCCACAGGTTTTCTATGGGTTTCAAGTCAGGGGACTGGGATGGCCATGGCAGGACCTTGATTTTATGGTCAGTAAACCATTTTTGTGTTGATTTTGATGTATGTTTTGGATCATTGTCCTGCTGGAAGATCCAACTATGGTCCATTTTAAGCTTTCTGGCAGAGGCAGTCAGGTTTTCATTTAATATCTGTTGATATTTGATAGAGTCCATGATGCCATGTATCCTAACAAAATGTCCAGGTCCTCTGGCAGAAAAACAGCCTCAAAACATTAAAGAGCCACCACCATATTTAACTGTGGGCATGAGGTAATTTTCTTTTTTACCTCTGGTGTTTATTGCCAAAAAGCTCTATTTTGGTTTCATCTGACCATAGAACTCGATCCCATTTGAAGTTCCAGTAGTGACTGGCAAACTGTAGATGCTTGAATTTATTTTTGGATGAGAGTAGAGGCCTTTTTCTTGAAACCCTTCCAAACAACTTGTGGTGATTTAGGTGACTTCGGATTGTAGTTTTGGAGACTTTCTGACCCCAAGACGCAACTAACTTTTGTAATTCTCCAGCTGTGATCCTTGGAGACTTTTTGGCCACTCGAACCATCCTCTTCACAGTGCGTTGAGACAATATAGACACACGTCCAATTCCAGGTTGATTCATAACATTTCCAGTTGACTAGAACTTCTTAATTATTGCCCTGATGATGGAAATGGGCATTTTCAATGCTTGTGCTATTTTCTTATAGTGCACTGTATGTGACCAGTTCACAGTCACAGACATATGGGCAAAACCTTTTTGACTTCCAAAACTCAGAAAGAAGTTAAGAATCAACTTATTACTTGAAGCACTTGTGTCTGTTATGTCTAGAATGTCACAGTAATTGAAGATGTAATGTTCTTTAAGGTCAGAATTAAGTGATCTGACTCCAAACTTGGTATAATTGTACTAGCAAATGTAATAAATGAGGTTTACTAAAATATGCTTTATTGTATCATCCATAATTTGTAGATCTCTGAGTACTAGTGCTTGATCTAACCCTCATGTTTAAGTTGTAGCTGTCTCTATGTCTTTTCTTCCTACAGCTATGCTGTAGTAGTATCTGGTCCATTAGTTAAAACATATAAACAAACACATGTCATATTCTGCCTTGGTTTCAGTTTGGATAAAAGCATTTTGCATCCAGCCAAATGTAAATAATATCAGCAATACATTTTTTAAAAATTGCAGGTTTGAAAAACAGCACTTTTGCTTGTATGGATCCCTCATAGTTGTTAGAAATGCAACAAGAACCCAAAACTGCCTGATATAGTTTTCAGCATTTCTTTGAACTGTTCTGTTTGAACTAGTGTTCAACACTAGTGAAGTTTCAGCCTTCCCAGAGTGTAGAACAATTGTAGAAAATCTGGGCTAAATATGGTATAGTTTAAGTACATATTGGATAGTTATGCCAATTGTATCGTGAGTCAAAAGTGGCCCAGTGACAGTTAACATTTTTAACAGCATTAAGAATATAGCTGTTAAAATGGCATGTGAAAATGGCACAAATGCAACAAATGAATTAGTGTCACGTTAATTTTGGATTGAAAGTGGCCCAGCTGTCAACATATAGTTTCACCATGACTGAGTTATGGTTGTGTTCTGGCAGCTAGATTTAGATTTAGATTTAGAAGTTCATTGCCATCATTCCATGGTGATTAATTGGAAAGTGTGGGCTATGATTGGACAATTACTCATTAATTACTTTGCTATCAGGGTTATCCTTGCTGGGTTCAGATACATTTTTAGTACATAACACATGAAAAAGTGGTATGAAGTTTATATAGAACAATGTTTCACATATGTTTCATAGAAAAAGATTTTTCTGAAAATTGCCAACCCTCAAAGAGCTGCGATGAAGTGAGGAGGACGAAGATTGGCCTCCATGGCAACAACCCTCCAGATATTAAATGAAATATATTGGAACTCCTCTCTGGAATTTGGTCATCTTGCTCTAAAAGACATCACTGAAGGAAAAAAAAACATTATTTCATTATATTGAGAAGCTGAGTGTAACTTGGAGTAGAGCAGGAAGATTCAGATTTTAACTATATCAGATTTTAAGACTATAAAGTAAATACTTTCCTTTCATTCCAAGAAGAAGGTGCATTTAGATTAAATTTCATATACAGTATAAATAGAATCCTGGTTGGGAGGCTTATTATGTCCTATTTTAACAAACTTTTTTTGCATTAAAAAAATTATCAATGCAATTTTATGGAATATTATTGATGTACAGCTGCAACACTAAAAAACAAAAAACAAAACTGTGCACTTCTTGAAATCACCAGAAATGGGTTGAACTAAAATGTCTTAATGAATGTTCTTTGCTTTAACTGTCTTGTTTATGATTAGTTATTATTGCCAAAGTATTAAACTCTCATTAGCATTGCTGTTTGTTACATTAAGGAGTAATTTATGGAGAACTGAGTTAGGAAGTACTTAAATATTAATTAAGGAGCCTGAAACATTATATCACAGTAATTTAATGTATCAGCAATTAATACTCCGTGTATGACAACTTACAGAAGTGCTTTGAAGTCTCTATCAATAAGTACCTCAACAATTATGCAGCTCACACTAGTTCACTGGGTCAAAGTACTAATGTAATGTAAGTACTTCATGAACTGGTAGGTCTTTAGTTGTCATTTTTAGACAGCCAGTGACTAAGCTGTTTGGACATCTAATGACAAAAGTAAGGACAGTTTACAACACTCATTCAGTTCATGCAGATAACACAGTGGTTCAAAACTGGATAACAAAGTCATTATGGTTTCATCAGCATAATAATTTTATATTAGTTATTATATCATTACACTTTATAGTTTATAAGATTTTATTATAGTGATTATTAATTATTGAAGAACTCCTAGGGTAACTTTTGACTACTTACTGCTAAGTTACTAAGTACCTAAGCATTAATTAAGGAACCATATTGTAAAGTGTTACCAGTGTAAAATTATAGTCACCTTCATTCGAGACTGCAGACCTTAATGTTTATTCATCCAACAACAACATACCAATACTAATAGCAATTCATCAGAATACATATTTTTTTCTTCTGAGGTTTTGACATCCGTTAATGTTTATCAACATCATAAAACTGTGCTGCCTTTATAAATATAAATATAAATATAAAAAATTCCCCAAGAAGAAAGAATTATGACAGTTTTGGGCTTGTTTGGCATTTTAGCAAAACATTTCTAATTGATGGGATAGTAATGCTCTGCCGGAGCAGGCCTTGCAGGAATGGCTTGTCACCATGGAAACAGGCCGACTCTTGTGTCGTGGAAAGACCACAGAGGATCGTTAGTGTTTCCACTCATGCCTCTACAGCCCAGTATTACACAATTCTTCTACACACAGTGGAGATGCGAAAATGGTTCACTTATACTGTCAATGTAATTCTAAGAACTGGTGTAGTGCTCATTCTGCAAATTCATATTAGACTAGTTATAATGACAACATACACTCTAAATGAATTCTGGGATGAAAACAACACAACTGGGTTGGTTAGTTCATGTAACTGAACTATTTTGCTGGGTTATAACAACAACTCATCTGTGGGGTTGTATTTCACACAATGCTGGGTTAATTTTGTCAGGCATGAATGTCTAATGTCTATATACTGTATATGCCTAATATACAGTATACAGGCTACTCCATTTATCAAAAATAACCAAAAAGGGCCAAATTCATTCATACATTCATGATTCAGTCATTCATCACATGGGGTTTAGAGAACACACAAAAGAAGTTTAGAGAAGTTTAGAGAATACACAAATTAAATGAGACAAAAGTTTACTGAACTTCATAAATTAGGGAAAGCCTATAGAGAGTGTTACATACCTAAATATACTCATATCCACTATTATGACAACAACTGAGAAGTTGAAAAGAGACAACCGGAGCTGTAATGAACCTGTCTAGAAGAGGACCCAGGTGTATTTAAGAGAGCCAAACCTACACAAAAATGGCCATCCCAGGTGTGTGTGGGTATTTGTCAGTTCCAGAATTATTGGCACCCTGGAGACACAATTGACAATTATATATGTGTACTATATAATTATCATCAGCTCAACTCAACTATATAATATAATCATTATATTTATGTATATAACATGTATATGTTATATTTAATTAGTCTGTAAATTATCATATACATTTAGTGTTTATTATTAAGATAATGTTAAGATGATTGGAAAATAATTCTACTGTGTTTGCTGACAGACCCAGGGGAAGGTCTGTGGTTGGTTGTTTGAAATGTCCATCAAATTGTCTTTTCCCATGAAAGTAAATGCCTTAAAATGAATGATGGAGGAAAAAACAGATTCAGTGAAAGCTAGAAGTAAAAGTGGTACACACATAATGACTTAAAATGACTGAAAAGCCATTTCCTGCGATAAGCCAATTCTCCCCTTTGTTCTTGGCTTTACAGATTAACATAATACATTTAAATAAATTTCCATTTCTGTACATGGGAACATAAATATATATGGCAACCAAGTAAAGAATCCAAAGTACAGGGTGAAAAGTGATATGCTAGCAGTTGTTTCACACTGCCAGCCTAGATGCTGGCCAATGTCAATTTGGAGAAATAGAAATTCACCCAGCAGGCATTTGGGTAGAAAAAAATAACCCAGCATTTTTAGAGTGTGATATTTTTATGGGATAGGTAAGATTCAGCTAAAATCCTGATTTTACTGAATAATAAATGTATGATAATAAAAAAGCCTACATATACATACACTGTGATTCATTTACCTTCAGTGATCACTTTATATAGGATAAAGCGAGCCTATCCTCAGAACACAGAGAAACTAAGAGAACATGGGAAACTCTGAACAGTAATAAACCCGAGCCCAACTCTGGACCTGTGAAATGGCTACTTGCTGTGCCCTCATGCTGATGCTGTAGTTGTTTTGTGCAATATAACTCTAATGTAATGCTATTCCTAATTTTTGTGCAAATCACTGTCCTATTATGCACAAATATTCTGAATAATGGAGTATATTTTGATTTTAAGAAAGCTAGTTTGTAATGGGACACTTAAATGAAGTGAAAAGGTCAGACAGACGGTATTATTTCTGACTAGACACTGCCCTTTGCAAAAACACCTGAATTGGACAAACCTCAAGTTCTCACTGTATTGTACTATGTAGTGTTTGAGAAGTCACTTCTAACCTTTTGCTACAGGTTGCCTTTTATATCACTCCTACTGAATCAGTCAGGATTTATATCATATCACCGTGTCAATTTTAACAAAACTCTACATTATGTAATTTCTTCATGCCAGAAATTGTACAACTATGAGTGCAGCATTTCATGGTGCTGCATAAAGATAATCCAGACCAGGACATCCAACCCCACTCCTAATACCACCTTGCAGAAGTTAATACCAACACACTCTGCGGTTTATACTTTATTTAGTCATTAGTCAGACACTCTATCTAGAGATCCTTACAAAATGTTAAAGGTGCAGCAATACAAGGTTCCTAAATAATGTACAAGGATTCATAGTTTCAAGTCCAGGCCAACAAGAGAAATGAATTCCAACAGCAAAGAGATAATGCAAAAGACAATCAATGCAAAGTACGTGTGGAGAAAATTAACAAAGCATTATCCTTGACAGTGTCTGCGGGGGAAAGCGGGTCCTTAGGTCTTTGTTTAAAGAATGGAGGTGTGCAAACTTATTTGCTTCTTGCTTCCCTCAGCTCTGCTACTCCCTAACCACATGTCTGATCTTTGTTCACATCTATCCTTGTGATTATTTCTTTTTTTGTTTTTCATCTCATTAGCTTGTGTATAAATGCTCAATGTTTAATCTCACATGCCTGTGAAGTCTTTTGTATATTGCACATCAAAGCCAAAATAAAAATGCCATGCTTTATCCTGGGCCATATTTTCATACTCTCCAGTCTCCTTGCTACCTGTTTTCTAGTTCTCCAGCTCTTAACCCTTGCCCTAATCCTTTGTCTTTTTGGTATTTTCTAGTCTTTACCATATCAAGTCTGTGTTTTGATCTCTGTGACATGATCTTTGATCTCGATCATTGAAAATGCCAGTATAAAAACACAGTGCACCTACTGATCCAGGCTCTATCATTTGGTTGCTACTGAAGCCCTGATGAAGCCCTGGAACGAGTGTGCGATTAGAACTGAGCAGTGTATGAAGATAGATCTAAAGTGGCAGAGTTGTTTTATGTTCTAGCTGTTTGTTAAATGAAAGACCCTACTGGATATCTTACAAGCAAGACAAAGGTCATGAATTTGGAATGTTTTAGAAAATTTATTGACTGTGACTCATAATGTGAGGTTTTAACCTGAAATGCTGCAATAGTAAGCTTATAAAGATTAAGCACCTACATGGTTGGGGGTTCAAATCTCACCTCCACCCTGTGTGTGCGGAGTTTGCATGTTCTCCCCGTACTTCGGGGGTTTCCTCCAGGCTGATTGGTATTTCCAAATTGTTCGTAGTGTGTGAATGTGTGTGCAATTGTGCCCTGCAATGGGTTGGTACCACGTCCAGGGTGTCCCCTGCCTTAGGGTTCCAAGGCTCCCCCATGACCCTTTGTAGGATAAGCAGTATAGAAAATGGATGGATGGATGGCTATGTACATATAAATGTACTGTACATTGTTAGAAAAAAAGGTTCCAAATGTAGTTCCTTTTTATTTATTTATTTTTTTAAACAACTTTTACACAGAAGCTACACAGAAGCTACACAGAATCTTTCTACACAGAACCTTTGAGGAACTCAAGTAGCTTCAGTGTACAGAGAATTGTGCAATTTTGTTTAAAAAAAAAAAATTAAAAAGGAGAAGAAAGTATGGCTTTAACATTTCGTGTGTAATGTACGTCTAGTTTGACTTAAATAAACATTGCATTTTGTTTGTTAATTTGTTGTGTGAAAAATGTAACAATTCACATGACTTTATCTATGCTATATGTACACATTCACAGTAATGTCCTTTCTATGTAGTCACCCAGCTGAATCCTACTCCAGTTATTTCTGTAAGGGGGGATGCTACAACACTTTCACACCACTTACAGAATGACAGATTTCACAACCTGCAAATGGCTTTACCCTAAGGACTGGAATGCTGGGAAATTACTTAACATATTTTCAGACCATAATTCAATCCATTTAACATTTCCAAGGAAAATAAGGTCATAGAGCCTTGCATTAGGCTACCATTATCAAAATCAATTACTGGTGGAGAAGCAGGGTCTGTGCTGCTCAGACATGACATAGGACTCTGTTAATTTTATTATGAAATGACATTAAACATTGAAACATGCTGTAATAGCAGGAACTGTATTGGTGTGTGGGTATTGAAAGGGAATGAGGCTTGTTTGCTTTGTTTATGTGTGTGGATAAGTGATCAGAGCATGTTTCATTTTTAATGGTTATCTGTATATTTTGTATGAGCTGTGGTACCCTGCTGTGTAGGTCTTCTGAATTAATGTAGACAGATTAATTAGCATACTGATGAATTAGTATTAAGCACCAGCGCAAGCAATTTCATGCATTAGAAGTCTGCTGGCATCTGGTCTGTTTTGCGGAGTGAGCACTAATTCGCCATCCTAGAAATAAGCACTGGTGCCACCTCGATTGTCACCTCAAACGAAATGACTGAGAAGTATTAATACTGTCAAGGGATAGTGGTTCATATACAGTATAGCTGGTGTTTATCTCATCATTGTAGTCTAGGTATCTTCTGAGTATTATAATGCAAAATAAAAGCAATTGCATTGTGTGCTCAATACATTTTTACACCAAGCCATCCCAGGTTTTACAACCTGGACACGCCACTGACGAATAATTAGACCAGAGGACTTCGACTCGGTCCGCGCTCGCGCTTCGTCTCAGGCGCGCTTCTCACGCGCGCTTCAAAAGCTGGAGCCTCGGGTCACGTGCCTTCGCGCGTGACGTCATTTTGTCGGATAAAAATGAGAAAGAGAAGCCCTCCTATCCATTTGTATGTTGTGTTACGCTGATAAGACAGGACGCGTCGGCGAAGTGATCAGATAAAGTGGTGCACCGCGGTGTGCGCACGAGGCTCTCGCGCGTTTAAGCTCGTCGAAGCAGCACGGACGCCGGCGCGCGCTCTGAACAGCGCAGCATTGAACAGAACAGGTGTCGATAGGCGACAGAGAGAGAGAGACAGAGACAGAGAGAGAAAGAGAGAGACAGAGAGAAAGAGGTACACCGCAACGCAACTCGAACCGAATCCACCGAGAGGCATGGAGAGCATGGTGAACGTCTCAGCGCCTCTCTATCACCTCTCCCATCTGTCCAACATCAGCGCCTTGTGCCCCAACTTGAGCTCCGGCGGTGGTGGGAACGCGACTCTGCTGGAGGGCAGCACGTGTGAGCCAACCACCGAAGTGAACAAAGGCTCGACCCCTGTCATCATCGCCATCATCATCACCGCGCTTTACTCCATCGTGTGTGTGGTGGGGCTGGTGGGCAACGTGCTCGTCATGTATGTGATCATCAGGTAAGTCCTGCAAGGATGGCGCCTTTGGCTCAGGTCAGCAGCACTTTCCTGACCATGACACCCCTCCCCCCTAAACAAACAAACAAATAAACAAACAAACGAACACAGACACTTCTTTCTACTTATGATGTAAAACTCTACCTGTTGAAAGTCTTATTTATTGTCAGTGATATTTAATGATTTACACTACTCTATGGGGGGGGGGGGGGGGGTACACTTGGTTGTACACGCTCAGAAATAAAGGTACCAAAGTGTACTTTCATTTTTACCATTTCTACCATTCATACCATCATACATGCTTTGTGTGCACCTTTGGAAGGCATCTTTTACTTGCATGTGGGGTTTGTATTGTAAAGGTACTTCAGTGGTCCTTAAGGTAAAATTGTGTACGTTTAATTGTTTTTACAAGTATAAAGATACATACTTAAGGAACAAAAGATACCCTTCATGGTACCACACCAGCAACAAGGAAAAGTACAGTTGGTACCATTAATTTTTCAAGATAAACAGCTGGTCACACACTTGGAAAATCAAATGAACATGTAAAATGGATTTAAGATGCATTATTTGGGTGCATTAATTGGATGCACTATTCATTTTATTGATTGTACTTTTGGGAATGAAAAGGTGCCTGACAGTTTAGTGATATTCAGTACTTTGTATAATGTTCAGTATCTTGTGGTACTATGATTTTTAGTGGTAATTGTCAGTAATGTTTTTTTTTGTTTTTTTTTTAATCTACATCTGCTGAGTGATGTTACTGGCTAAATGGTCAGTACTGCTTAATGCTGTTCAGTGATTTTTAATGATTTAACATGACATCATGGAAGTGTTTGTTAACTGTGAGTACATATGTGAGTTAAAATGGCAGGTTTTCTCCTCATGGAGTGACAAAGCACATGTTGAAAGATTTACACACACAGTTAGAGATGTTTAGTGATATTCAGTGATGTAGAGTACACTCTCAGGAAGAAAAAAAAAGGTACCAACACTAGCCTGTATCGTTCAGTGTAAAAAGGGCCAGTCTTTGAAGTTGTACCCTCGAAGGTATGTCTTTGGTACATAGCGTGCCTCCGGAAAGTATTCTCCCCTCAATGATTATTTCTCTTTTTGCTGTATTGCAACACCAAATTTAAGTATATTGGAATGTTTTGGGGTTTTTTTTCTGCAAATTTTGAAGTGATTCTCTACAGAAATCAATTTAAATTAAGTATATGACTGCATAATTCATAAGTTTCTTTTGGCAATCTAAATTAGGACTAGTGTTTAATTTCCAAGAGCCACATTAAATACGTTAAACAGGGTACACGTGTGTTAATTTTAAATCCAATTTTATGCTTTCACAATAAATATCTCTGACTTTGAGAGGTGTCACAGATAAAAACAGAAGATCAGATCAGTCCTGCTGTCATGAAGACAGAGTAACTGCCTGTCAATCTATGAGATGAAGTTGTTAGGAGGAAAAAAGCTGGAGAAGGTTATTATAGCATTAGAATTCTTTGAGCCTTTTTAGGAGTAATGTGAAATCCATTATAACAAAGTGGACAAAATATGGCACAACTCCGACACTACCAAGATCAGGCCAAACTGAGCACGCAGGCAAGAAGGGCAATTGTCAAAGAAGTGTCCAAGAGTCCAGCTACAACAGTGAAGGAGTTACAGAGCTCACTGGCTGAAGAAGAACATGTGTAGACCTCAACAATATCATCAGCTCTTCACAGATCCGGCCTCTATGCAAGAGTGAAGGCCAGAAGGAAGCCATTTCCATGTTAGGCCGTGTAAGAAAAGCTGAGACCCTTTGGAAAAAGATTTTGTGGTTTGATGAGGCTAAAGTTGAGCCATTTTGCCTAAAGCCAAACCATAATGTTTGGCGCAAACCAAATATAGCCAAATACTCAGGGAACACCATTCCTGTGACCAAACACGTTGGTTTTAGCATTGTGGTTAAGGCGTTGGACTACTGATCGGTAGTTCAAATCCCAGCACTGCCAAGCCACCACTGTTGGGCCCTTGAGCAAGGCCCTTAACCCTCAATTGCTCAGATGTATAAATGAAATAAATGTAAGTCGCTCTGGATAAGGGCGTCTGCCAAATGCCATAAATGTAAAATGTAAAATGTAGTGTTGCATTTCAGCAGGAGGAACTGGAAAACTTGATGCCATCACAAGCAACATGGATGTTGAGGAGAACAGTCTGTTCCAGTCAGACAGATTTCTGCATTTAGGGTGAAAATATATGTTCCAACAGGGCAGTGAGCTAAAGCAGAGGGCAAAAACTACAAAGGAATGGCTTGGGGGAAAAACAGGTTTGTCAAAGCCAAGACTTAAATCCAATTGAGAATCTGTTGCATGACCTGACAGTTGCTGTCCACCAGTATTCTGCATCTAATCTGGCAAAATTTGCATTGAGGAATGGAAGAAAATGCCAAAATCAAAATGTGCAAAGCTCATAGAGACTCAACCAAGACAACTCTGTAATTAAGCAGTATTTTATTTACTATTTATTTAGAATTAAGTATTAAAAAAAAACTAATTCTGAGAATATCTTGATACTTTATTTCATTTTATTTCTGTAGCGAGTCACTTCAAAAGGAGCAGGAAAAAAATCACTTTCTGATAGGCTTAAATTTGGTGGTGCAATACAGCAAAAAGAGAAATAATCATGGGGGGTTGGGGGGGACAACGAGATACATAAGAGTACCTTTTGTCTGATAGTGTACTGTTCAGTGATGTTCAGTACTTCTTAGAATAAACTCTAGAAGGCTTAAAGGGATCATTGGCTTGTCCCTCTGGGGGAACCCCTAAAGATTCTTTGAAGAACCGTACAACAGGGGGTTTTCTTCCCCATTAGAAAAGTGCACCTTGCATGATGTTCAGTAACTTTACAATGCTGTAAGTGATATTCACACAACTGTTCAGTGATATTAGGTGATGCTCTGTTATACTCAAAACCTCTCAGTGCAGTTCAATGAACTTTAGTGCTGTTCACTGACTTTCAATAATGTTCTGTGTTAATTAGCAGTGAGCAGTGACGTGTGTAAATACAGCTGGCTGATTGCTTTTGGTAAGACCCTTGTGTCGGGGGCTTTAAACAAAAGAGCCAAAAAGCAACTTATTTTTGCAGTGTTGCATACCTAGCTTCATGATGGCTGTGTGAGAGCCTGTGGTGTAAGAAAGAGACTATAGTGTATAGTGCACTACAGATAGTGTCTGATCACAGAATTAAATGTTACATGGTGGTGCAGTAGGTTTTGTTTCTGCCTCACAGCTCCAGGGTCCCCAGTTCAATCCTGAACTTGAGTTACTATCTGCATGGAGCCTTGCATGTTGTCTGCGTATGTCCTCTGGGTTCCCTGGTTTTCTCCCATCTCTCAAAAAGAGGCCTGTGGACTGGCTATACTAAATTGCCCCTAGGTGTGAATGAATATGTGAAAGTGTGTGCATGACTTGTGATGGACTGCTTTCCAATTCAGAGTGTATTCCCACCTCATACCAAGTGTTCCTGGGATACTCTCCAGTCCATGGATTTAAAAAAAAAAAAAAAAAAAAAACTAACTAACTAACTAATCTCTAATTTATCAGGGGATCA